>APFE030180216.1:76872-159302 GCA_000404065.3 Pinus taeda
GGGGGGGGGGGGGGGGATTTTGGAGGGAAATTTTCATTCTATAAGCTATATAATATCTTTAGGAGACTCTCCATTTGTATCATTCAACATCTTCTATTTAAAAGGGATGGATTGTCCTGATAGTGAAGTTTCGATTTATACAACATCAACATCTTCATCGCGTAACAACTCTATTCATATGGATGAATATAGCAGGGATTTTTCCACTATGAGTAGAAAATCAATTCTTCCACTTAGTCCTGATCCTAAGGACTATGAGAACATCACTGATGAAAGAGGGGATGGAGAATTTCAAATAAATAAAGAGTCACAGATTCCACTTAGTCCAAATTCGAAGGACTATGAAAGCAGTAGTGATGATGAGCTTGATGACAAATTTCAAAAGAATGGAGTCTCACGGTGTCCACTTAGTCCTAATTCTATGGACTATGAAAGAAGTAGTGATGAAGAGAATGATGGTGAAGTTCGAAAGAATGGACTGTCACGGTGTCCACTTAGTCCTAATTCTAAGGACTGTGAGAGCAATAGTGATGAAGAGCATGATGACGAATTTCAAAAGAATGGATTGTCACGGTGTCCACTTAGTCCTAATTCTAAGGACTATGAGAGTAGTAGTGATGAAGAGCATGATAAAGAATTTGAAAAGAATGGAGTGTCAAAGTGTCCACTTAGTCCTAATTCTAAGGACTATGAGAGCAGCAGTGATGAAGTGCATGATGATGAATTTCAAAAGTATGGAGTGTCACGGTGTCCAATTAGTCCTAATTCTAAGGACTATGAAATCATCTTTGATGAAGAGCGGGATGATGAATTTCAAAAGTATGGAGTGCCATGGTGTCTAGTTATTCCTAATTCTAAGGACTATGATAGCAGTAGTGATGAAGAGCGGGATGATGAATTTCAAAAGAATGGAGTGTCACGGTGTCCACTTAGTCCTAATTCTAAGGACTATGAGAGCAACAGTGATGAAGAGCGCAATGATGAATTTCAAAAGAATTGAGTGTCACAATGTCCTCTTAGTCCTGAATCTAAGGACTATGATAATAGTAGTGATGAAGGACAAGATGATGCACTTAGTCCTAATTCTAACGAGTATAAAGGTAGCAGTGATGAAGGACAAGATGATACACTTAGTCCTAATTCTATGGACTGTGAGAGAAACACTAAAAATGCAAATGAGGAAGAATATTTAATAAAAATCCAGTCAAATTTTCCATTGACTCTAAATTCTATGGACTATGACAGTAGCACTAAAGAAGGGGAAGATGAAGAATATCCTCCAAGTCAGTATTTGAAAACAACAGTTGATCATAGTGTGGATAACATTCCTCTTAATGATGATGAAAATCCTTATACAAATGATGATCTAATGATGGAGATGTTGTCAAGAAATATTGTATCGAGGAGTAGGAGCAGACTTTTTCATATCAATACAAGATGTTCTAGTTGTACAAGGGGTAGATCAGAATAGCTGACAAGAAGAAGTTCTATCACCGCACTCATTTCAAGTGAATGTTGCCAAAAAGATTGCTTGAAACATATGGATTTCAAATTTGCATTAGAGAGCAGGAAGAGAAATTTGTTAATGAATAAAAGAATGCAAAATTCATATTCAGTTGGTTGCATGCAATCTACATTGTCAGGTTATGATTATCATATTAAGACTTTATTTATCTGTAGAAAAGCTTTCAAAATGTTTCATTCAATTGGGAATTTTCGTCTCTTGAGAATTCAAGAAAATTTGGAGAAGGATCCCACATTTTATTTTGAAGTACGTCATAAAAGATAGTTTGGGCCATTATCAAACACTGTAATGTCATGGATGAAATATTTCTTTTCAAAGCATGGAGAGCATATGCCAAATAGAGAGACAATACATATTCCAGATAATTTTTCGAGACATGAAATCTACAACTTATACAAAGAATATGCAGAAGGTGCTGAGGGACATGGCCAGTTTATTACATATCAATATTTTGTGAAGATATGGAAGAAAGAATTCAACAATGTCTGTATTCCTAAGGAGACAAGGATGGGGATTTGCAGTACAAGTGCTTCTCTTAAATAAAAAAGGGACAAATGTGAAGGGTCAGAAAGAGGTAGGCATTCATAACTTTAACTTTTAAAATTGTATAGCCAACAAGTATGAAAACGTATTTCTTAATGGCTTTCTTTTATGTTGTGTAGATTCAATTGTCAAAGAACTTTAAGAGCATCGTGAACAACAAACAAATGAACGGAAAAAGTTGTATAAGCATCAAAAGAAGTGTTATGATAATCTGAATAAATATTTGGGTTTGATAATTGATGGTATGGACTAGAAGAAAACACTTTTACCACATTTTGTTCGCACGCCCAAAAATTTACAGGATGAAAATTTTATTCAGTATCACATGGTCAGTTGTATGGTCTTCAATCAGAAACTGTTGCAAAAGGTGTACTTCACAGCTCCAAATATTCATAATGATGCAAATCTGACCATAACCATAATTCATGAGGTGCTTTTTCATTGGTCTGGTAATCTTCCTGAAGTTTTCTATCTACAATTGGACAACACTTGCCATGAAAACAAAAATCAGGTTGTTTTTGGATATCTAAACATGCTTGTTGAATTGGGAATTTTTCAGAAGGTAAAGGTTGGTTTCCTTCTTGTTGGGCACACTCATGACCATATTGATCAGATGTTCAGTCGTTTTCCAGTCACATTGAGGAGGAAGGAAGCTGGGAGCTTGCCATCATCAATTGAATGTACTAAGAAATCATACATTCTAGAGCCTACCTTTGATGTGTTGGAAGAAACTGTTGACATGCAAAGGTTTATTATGGGATCATATGGTGAGGGGAAATTCATTGAAAAAATTAATGACATTAGCTTCCAACATCAATTTTGTATCAAAAAAATTGATGGGAAAACACTAATATGGGGCAAGAAGTATTCAAATACTACAGAACAAGCAACGTCATCAGGTTTGCAATTTTTGAAGTTCATTTCAGATCATCCAATATTTGCGTCAAAAATATTGTTATTACAATTAGTTGCTGAAGTTCATAATGCACGCAAACAAAACGGAGATATAAATTATTCTGATTGCCTCGAAGAAATTAAAAAATGTTTTAGATATACGTATGATTACTTTGACATTGTTGATTTAGTTTGGTGGGATTCACTTTTCAATAATTAAAGTGATTTCATTTCAACAAGAACAAATGAAGATATACCTTTGAAAAATCCTTTTATTTGGCCACAAAATGTGTCGAATGCACATGAGGAAATAAAAATTGTTGAACAACAACAATCTCAAGGTATCATTAATTCTTCACAGGCAGAGGAAAGAGAGATGTATACTGGTTCTAGAAGATCTCATGCACAACATGAAGCCATGGAAGACCTTTACAGGGGTTCAGTATAGGATATTAAGGAGGGTTGCATGATCACAGTGCTAGCAAATGGAGATCTCAATGGCTATCCATTCTGGGTTGCTAAAGTTATAAAGGTCTTTACAGAAAATGAGGACATTACAAGTGTTGAAGTACATTCGTATGCCACTAATACACATCGATTCAATGGTGTGTATAAGCTAGAGATGGTAGTTGATAATAAAAAAATGGCAAAAAGAGAAAAAGAAAGGGTCCAAATATAAATCGTCTCCACACAGACATGTTGAAATTGGAGGATGTTGACATACTTGTTTATGACTTCAATTTAACAAAGAGGGGAACTCTTCACTTCAAGACGATAGAGATTCTGAAAAGGTTGTTACCAGAAGGAACAGTGTTGAGATGAGAGTCTACTGACACTAGTCATAGATATAGAAGAATTTTGAAACCTGAAATGATGGGCATGCATGTGGACTCAGATGGGGCACTAGTTGATGAAAGAGAAGAATATTATGGAACACCTTCGTCAACATCCAGTCACTCATCTAAAGATGTGAATTCCAATGGTGTGCAAGAAAATATGAGTGATTTTGAATAATTGTTTAAGATAGTTTATCTAACTAATGTATGCATCGTATCTTGAAATAAATTTTTTGATTTCCATATGGTTTTAAATGAGAAGTTATGAGTCAATTTTTATGTTGTTGGATCATTTTACTAGAATTTTTTTATTTTTTATTTTGAAGATTGACCCTAAAAAGAAATCATCATTCCAGTATAATCAATTTTTCATTTTCAAGCTATATTTTGCATGAAAATTTTGTTTTCACTGCCATTTTTAAAACATGTTCAAAATTGTCTCTAAAAAAAAAACCATCGTTCTAGTATACACACTTTTTGTTTTTACCACTGTCTTTGATGCTTTTTTGGTTTTTTTGGCAAGAGTTCCCTTTTTGACCAGAGTTCTCGTTTTGAGTTTATAGTTCCTCTTTTAAAGTTTACATTGTTTCAATGCTTGGAAGAAAAAAAAAACAAAAATGGAAGCAAAATTCAATGCCACACTAGAAGAAAAACTGGAGGCAAAATGAGAAGCAAAACTAGAAGTAAAGCTTGAAGCCAAACTCGAAGAAAAACAAGATGCAAAATGTGATGAAATGGGAAGCTAGACCTGAAGTCAAATTGGAAGCAAATCCTAGAGTTATTTCTAGTGTTATTCTTGGCGTAGCTTTTGGTGTATTTTTTGGTGAAAATTCTGGATCTATTTCTGATGCTACTGATGTTTTTATGTCTAGAATTATTGTTGGGACTATTGAAGTTGTTATTTATGTCTTTAATTTCAGCGTTATTGACATTATTATTTCCGACAGAATTTCTAGCACTATTTCTGATGTGTTGGCGGTGTTGGATACCACCCACATACAAGGGATCTCCTCGATATAAGGCCCCAACTAGACCTCACAAAATTTTTTGTAGGAGTCCCATCTGTAATATGGCTTGATTGTTGTTTACTTAAATATATGCTTTGGCTTTAACTATCATCACAAAAGAGAAGCATGAATTTCCTTTTGAATGAGCAAGCTAGTATGCCTTGTGAATGTTCAATTGGCGATGTATCAAGGTTCTTCTACTGCTGGGGAAAATTAAGTGATCCTCTAAGAGAGAAGTAATATTATAAATGCCTTAATGGATACACACGTGAAAGAGAAAGGCCCGTCTAACATCAAGTGAAATATTTCACAAGGATTCAATGATCATTATAAACATAACAACCCATTTCTAACAAGGAACAATGGAGTAACCAAAATAGTTCAAATAATCCAGTATTGTTGATAATAAACATGAACCATAAACATTCAAATAATAGTATTAGTTACATTCATAATCTATGTGTTAAAATGTGTTGGCCCGGAAGGCTTCAATATTAGGAAAAAGTCCCAAGATATATAAATCAGTGAACACCACTAGCTCCAATATTGGAGTGTTAGATCCACTACTTGCTCCTCAAAAGTACTAACTCTATCTCTCTAATGAATTGTTGGAGAATCCAAGGTTAAATTCCTTTACATGAGAAATGAGGATCTATTTATAACTTGAGGAATGACCATTAACATCCTCATGACTCTTCACTTTATAACTTCTTGTGATCTTTGAACTTCTACAACCTTTGGAATTCCAAATGACTTTTGGAATGACATATAACTTTTGATGTTACATGTCATTTCAGCTTCCATGACTCTTAGTTCATACATGACTCTTGAAATTCCATTTATTTGTCTTTTACAATAATACATCATGACTTCCACATTATCATGTGATGAGACTCCACATGTCACTATTTTGATGACCAGGACTAATAGTGACTGATGACATGGACTTTCTTTAGTGGTGATATGGCTGCTAGTTGTGTCTTCATTCTTTATTGTTATTCTCATCATGGCACTTTCACCCTCCAAAAAGTCTTCAATATTGGATTCTTTAGAGTGCTTTGATCATCAATATTTACATGTGTTCTTCGTTCTTTCAATGCTTCCTTTGCTTGTTTTCCTTGATCGATATTCCTTGTGTGTGATTTCCATGGTGTCTTTGGAATACATGTATTTATAACCACTCATTATGAACGACTATCAACATGAAAAACCTCCTATTCTACCATGGTCCATGCATATTTTCTGTTCTATCCTCCAAGGTGTGCTCAAAGAGAGTCAAAGGGGCTACAGGGCACAAGGGAAGACTTTGAAAGGATGAAAGGTTGAAGAGGAGAGGCTTCATGTCTTTAGCATGTGCTCACGCGCATAAAAGAAGAAACCAATCAAGGAAGGGCACAAGGTGCAAGTCCGAATGATGAAGGGGAAGGACTCAAGCTTCCCAACTGTGTTATGTGCTCAAGGGAGAGAGGGAGGGCACACGACACACTTCCTAAGGTTTAATATTGAAGCTTCATGCCTTCAGTGTGTGATCATGTGCTCAAGAGGACTTAGGAAGGGCATAGGGAACACTCTTGAAGGTTGAAGGTTGGTGCTTTATACCTTCTGACTGTGCCAATGTGCTCAAGAATTTTAGGAGGGCACATAGAAAATTTAGGAAGGATGAAGGATTGAGATTTGGGTCTTTAGGGTTCATCATTACATTCAATGAGGATGCACTTCTTTAACTTCAAGGAGTATGCTCAAGGAAGACTTAGTCATTTTTAGAGTGCATAGTTCATAACAAGGAAGGGGAATCTAGCTTGAGGAGTGTGCTCTACATGCTTGGAGGGCATATGGAGAACTTATGAAAAATGAATTATTACCCAACAAGGCTTCACAGTGTGCTCATGTGCTTTTGGCCTTAGTGGGTTCACTTTGAACTAAAATATTTTTAAGTCTAGATGATAGAGAAAGAGGTGAGCAGGATGAGTTCTAGTCTTAAAACCATGTGTGACACATACCAACTCATTGAGAAAACTTAGATGAGCTTGATAAATAATGCATATACATGAAAATGCAACTTTATGCACATTCCCCAAGTATTACGAGTGAAGTGTGTGTGACTGTGACCCATAAGTGTCATTTTAACACAATAAATATGTTGTGAAAAAAATATATCTGGAGATGTTCTAGTCAATTCGATGACACTTGGGAACATTCAAAAACAATTAAAACATATGGAGAAACATGAAACAACACTTGATGACTAAAGAAACACTTTGTAAAACATGAAGTATGCTAAAAAATATGAATGTAGTGAAATTTTGGAGGATGATGTAGTAATGACAACACCTGGTGACACACTGGGTGGATTTGAGATTCTATGTCCAGGAATAACCTTCAAATAAGGGTCAGATTTTCAAGAAGTAGTGATTGCCTCAATTTCCCTCTTTTGACCCATTTTTATACATAGTATCTTACTTTTCTCTACTTGGTCGAAACATATACAGAACATACACTCTATCACAATTTTTTTGATACAAGAAAGGGTAATGTGCACGATGAGTTTATGATTTTCAAATTATTTGGTTTGCATATTTAGTGTTGCTCGACTACCAGCAGGCCTGGAAAGTACCCCGACAAAGTCACTTCAGAGTCACTTCAGGAGTAGAAACATTTCTTCACTACCAGTGAGCCTTAACAATACCTCAGTGAAGCTCCTTAATTTACCTCCATGTGCAGGAAACCTTTCTATTCTTTTACCCTTACTTTATTTGTTTTAATAGAACTGTGCATTGACACATTATTTTCAACAGGTGGAAGAGGGATCCTAACTTATTGAGAGAACATGAGGTTGCTACTTCAGAGAGATATTTTGAGACTGATGCTACTGGTTTTCTCACTTCAGAGTTTCCCCTTATCACTTCTCTACTAGATTGGAAAAGCATTAACACACAAGTAGATTGACACCAAGTTGGGTAGTTTAGATACTAGCATAGGCATGGATCTTATAGTTTCCCTTAAGGTTCTCCTGTTGGACGAATCGTACTTTATATCTAGCCTTATCTCAACCTATGGAATTTCCCAAACCAAGGAGGAGAACAAAAAAAATGCCAAGCATTGTGGTTGTCACCTTCTCTTTTATTACACCACAAAGCCTCTTAACCCATGCACTTTACACAAGGGTCTTATTTATGTATGATGATCAACAATAAGAAAACATCAAATGACTACATAATATAAAAATGATGAACATAAACGAAAGAAAAGGAATCAAAGCAACTATAAAATAAGTGTAGCTGATAACTGCTCTTGGAAATAATGCTTTAAGTCTTAGCCATTTATGGGAAGGAGGTCAATCTTCCCATCTAAATATTTCAGCTTGAAAGCATTATGACTAATCTTTTCTTCAATAATTGATGGTCAAATCCACAATGGTTGGAACTTTCTATGTTTACCTTTGTCTTTGTGGGGTTTATCCCACTTCAGTACTAGGTTTCCCACATCAAAACTCTTTTCCCCTACGAATTTTCTGTTAAACAAGTGCTTTACACATTTTTTATGTATGACAAAATGTTCTTTAGCCTTGTGCCTTTCTTCCTCAAGTTTAAGTAGTGTATCCATCCTGCTCTGAACCAGGAGGCAAGGTCTACCTTGTGACTATTGAAAGAGTTGCAAGGCCAAAAGATATAGGTTTGGAGGCAAGATAACTTCTTTACCATAAACCAGGAAGTAGTGCAAGGGTTTCAAGGAAGGTTTCAAGGTAACATGGTTATCCCAAAGAGTTTCGATAAAAGCCTTATGCAATTTCATTTGTTCAGAGAAAATGGTATTCTTGATTATACATATAAGATTATTTTTTGTTGATTCAACCATACCATTTCCTAGAGGATAGTAATTAGATGCATGCTTTAAAACAATCCCATTCTCTAATGCAAATTCATAATTACTTTAATGATGAAAAATATGTTGCGTTATAAAAAACAAGTGACATAGGAATTCCAAACCTGGTTATGATGTTCTATTGTAAGAATTGGATGACTTCCTACTTATTTACTTTGATGATGGAAACTTCTTCCAACCACCAGGTGAAGTAATTGTTTGTTCTTAGAATATACTGGTGTTTCTTTGATGAATGAGGAAAAATATCTCTAGTAGCATCAAGGCCCCACTCTTGGAACAAATCTTGAACTACTACTGGTAGTAGCAGAGCTGCTGACCTTTGATCGTGGTTAGCTCATCTCTGACATGTTTGGTACTTGCGGACATAAGCATGAGAATCCTTAAATAGAGTGGTCCAATAATAACCAGTCCTCATAACTTTATGCGTTGTAGTGTCACTTGCATAGTGACCACCTGTCGGTCCATAGTGTAAATCTTTTAAGACCTTCTTTGTATCTTGTAGCTCAAGGCTTCTTAGTATGACACCATTATGGTTCTTCTAAAAAATCACTCCATGAACCAATTGGTATTATAATTCTCTTAAACATATTTCCACCCTTTTTTTATTTGATAAGTGTGAGGGCAAGCTGCCATGCTCCAAAAACTGTCATATATCTACATACAAAAGCACTGTAGATGTGGATTGAGGGACATATTCAATATTATACATTTTAATCTCTTGCTCCAACTCTAAAAGATATTGTTCAGGAGTATATCTTGCTTTAGTGGCTATCTTACAAAGGCCATGACCCTTTATGGTATGTACTAGTTTAAATTCCAAGTCATATTTTTGAAGACAGGTCATCCAAATAGACCTCTTCTCACCAATCTCTTACTACATGAGTACTCTTCTTACTTCTAGGTGAGGCACACATATGATTGTGTGATCTTTCAATATGTAGGGCCTTAAATACTTAACTACCTTGTATACTACATACATATGTTTATGGATGAAAGGATAATTCAATTCAGACCCTTGTAGAGTAGCGCTCATAAAAAATATAGACCACTCATTTCCTTCATTATCTTTCTAAGTTAAGATGACTGAAATTGACAAATATGAAGCAAATATATAGAGCAGGAAATCCTTTCCATAATCTAGACTGAAAAGAGTGGGTGCATCGATGATAGCATTCTTGATCTGAGAGAAAGCATCTTTATCTCATTTTTCCCATTTCTATATTGTCCTTCTTAATAATATCTTATAAAAGTTTGAATACCTGAGCATAATTAGAGATGAATTTTCTCAGGATATTGATTTTCCCTAAGAAAGACTACATGGATTTCTTATTTACAAGGAATGCAATCTATGTGATGGCCTTCACCCTCTTGGGATCAATTTTAATTCCACTCTTAGTTACGATGTGCCTCAGTGAAATCCCTTCAGACACACCAAAGACACTCTTCTTGGGATTGAGAGAAATCCCATAGTTTTGACACTACTCAAATATTTTCTTTAGATGGCATACCTGATATGATCATTTCTTGGAAAAAATGATAACATCATATAAATAAACAACCACGCTTTGACCTATATGGCCATGAAAGGTGATGTCCATCACTCGAAAGTTTCACCAACATTTATAATTCCAATGGAATCCTTTTGAAAGAGAATGTTCCCCATTTAGTCTGGAAGGTAGTATTTAATCAAATGGGTTCCACTACTAACACTTAATTATAACCTGAAAATCCATCTTGTAGCGAAAAAATTTCAGACCCAAATTCTATATGGAGTATCTTCTCCATGGATGGCACTGGATAGGTATCTTTATCAAAAGCTTGGTTGATATTCTGAAAATCAACACACAAACTTATTTCGCTTGACTTCTTTCTAAATAGGACCAAGTTGGAAACCTGTGTGGAATGTCTAACTTTGAAGATGATTCGGGCATCTAGTAGCTTTCTCAATTACTTCTAAATAAGAGGATCTAGTGTTGGATGGCCTTTTCGTAGTTTTTTCTGGAATGGTTTCACACCTTCTTTTATAGGGATATCGTGCTAGATAATGCAAGTTTCATAAGTTTTTAAGACATTGTATGTCCATGTAGACACGTCTCGATACTTCTTAAATAAGCGGATAAATTCTTAACACTCCTATGGGGAACAACAAGTACCGAGGTTCATGTACTTTGGAGCTTGTGTGGTTCCCATGTGGACTTGTTCATATGTTAGCTTTGAACTATGATTCTTCATATTAGTTGGTCTAAACTTGTTTTTCTGATCATATAATTTCTCTAGGGACACCACACCTTTTGACATAGTCTTTCCTTTTTTTGCATTAGATGCTTCCTATAGAGCCCAATCGTCCTCATCCTCCTCTTTGATAGTGTATTTGAATATATTAGCATTAGCCATAAAGTGTAGTATCTCTTGGTTATCATTAAAAATGATTAAATTAGTAACTTTGTCTGGCACAAATGGTTTGTATAAAATTTCAATAGAAAAACCATTTTTCAATGGTGATATATTAACATCCACATTTTCTATTGCATATATTTTCGCATTTATAACTATAGGAATAGAGACAATATTGAAGGATTTAAAATGGTTTACCAAATGCCATACCTCCTACTAGTAGTTTTTGAGATGCAGTGAAACACAATGTATAGTATCTCATACCTGATGTGTGACTACCTCTGAGTCATCGATTACCTTTAGAATCTATACCTTTAGGTCAACAATTTTCTTCAATCCAAGTATGAGCATTGCATATTCTATAGTGTTATTGGTGCACTCAAACTCTAGATGACATGCAAGGATAAGATTCTTATTTCTTGGGTCTGTAAGAAAACAACCTACACTGGAACCATCCTGTGTCTTTGAATAGTTAAAATATAAAGACCAAATATTATGAGCTACCAAGATACTTCCTATACAACTATTATTACTATTATTACTACTTTATACATCTATATTACAACTTTCATTCACAACAATTAGAGAACAAGGAAGGAGTTCCAGTTGTGCATTTGGTGGAATGGGTAATGATTGCACCTGATAACACCCGAGGTCAGTTTCAAGAAAGGAATTCCCAAAAATAAAATCATCAAAAGCGAGACATTCGTTTTGGCCTTCAAGTGGTGTCACGATGTATTTCATGTAAAACTCACTATCCACTTGAATTTGGTTATTCCTGCCTTTATATGGAAGCCACAAATGTGACTAGTCTGTTGCAAAATATCATTGTAATTTGTTGTACCAGTCTCTGCTAAGTAATGCAACATAGGCTTCTTCTATGTCTACAATTACAATATCTATACATTTGTGAAATTGAGCATCTTTCTATAAATTGATAAGAACATTATTAGGCTCATCAATATCTTGGACCAGAGACTTGTGCAACTGGATAATATGTGCATCATTTTTATCCCATTTTGCATTTATTTTATTTGCTACTGATAAAGGCATTACATTTAAGGATGCAAAAGATTCTACTAAACAACTATGGACATTATAATTAAAAATTTCAAATGTTAATAAAACCGATGGGTAGAGAGTATTAGCTTCCAGTGTTAAAGAATTTACGACAGATTCAAGAGGACCAAAAGTGTTACCTGACACCCTTTGAGAGGAGGAATATTTAGTGCCTGTCAAAGGTTGTGAAAAATTCTAGATAATGAGTTCACACTGCCTTGCAATATTTGCGAGCTCATAAATGGAAATTTTGGACCGGGTCTTCTTCATATCTTCTACAATGTTATAATCAATTATTTCACAAATGTCAGGAAATTCTTAAGTGTTTAGAGGAGTGACTTTGTTCGGCAATTCCGAAATGCCAGATTTAGTCTTATTACTAGAGGAAGTGTTCTTGGACATGGTTGCATCTCTAGACTTACTTAGATAACATTGACTAGTAGTGAAATTATTCTTAACAACTTCTCTTTTAGTTTATGTCTTGTCAATTTTTTTTTCAATGATGGGCCCTTTACTCCTTAGACTGTATTGACCATTTTGCTTCTCAGAGGGGGGCCATTCTATTGTAGTTCTTCATCATCCTTCTTATTAGTGTTGAAGATACAATGGTATGCATTAAATGCATGTCCAATACTTTTTCTTTCCTCAGCTATCATAGATCCTTCTAATTCTTCTGCTTGTTCTTTTCGCTCATCTACTAATAGAGTATATACAACCCGTGCATCTAGAGTGTTCAAGTTGTGATTCCATCGAGGGCATGTTCTTTTCTGAATGGTATTCCTGATGGAAGGAACAATAATTATCCATTCCAATGCTTTCTATGTTCATCACAACATTCGAACTTTGTGTAGAGTTGGCATGTTAATTTTGATTGCTATTACTATTCCTTCAAAAAGGGAAGGACTTGGGAGGCTTGTGGCTAGTGGAAGTCTCACTTGAACTTTTCTTTAGTTCTGAAATATCAGTGGTGAAAGTCCTCACCATTCCAGTGAAGCTCTCAATATCATATGATTCTTTCTCTTTAGCCTTACTAGAAGGAGGATGTGACTTCCTACAAGTATCTTTGGAGTCTTTTTACTCCTCATCATTTGTAATGAGCCAATCACGTGTAATTCCTTCTCAACAGTGATTTCTTCTACAAATTTTAGTGCAAATGCTTCCTTTGCAACTCTCTTTATGAACTAGGAAATGCTGGTGGGGAAGGAAACTAGGTAATAATCAATTGTAATCAAGTTGTGCGATTGCATGTCTAGGGGAAATTTATTCAATATACAATTGACGCTATGATTAAAATCTTTCACTTGCTCCTTTTCCCCCATTTTCATGCTTCTAGTCTCTTTGAGTAGCATGGCAAGAGTTTTTTCGCCAACAAACTTCTCAAGGAAAATATTTTTAAACTCCCTCCAGGTGTGGATTGAATTGATAGGTAGACTATGGTACCATGATGTTGCTATGCCTTTTAATATAAGGGAATATGTTGTAGGCCACATCATCATACCTCACCTCCATCATTCATAAATGCAGGTAGAAATTGATAAGGTGATATTCTGCCTTCGTCCTTTTATCTCGATCATACTTTCAGAGCAACTTTTCTGGATGTCTCAACATCCTATGTGAGTTATCCATAAGAGAAAGAGACCCTTGGGCCATCCAATCCACATCTTAGCTTGCCATGTTCTCGTCTCTGCATTCTTCCTCCTTATTAGAATCTAAGGAATCTTCATCGTCTAATCCATTGAAGAGGTCACGAGAAAGAAAAAAAATATCATATTTTTATCCATTGTTGATAGATCGAAGATGTTATTGATGTTCAATATCATCTACATATTTTACCAACCCATCAAGAATGGAAAAAACCAAGTATTACATTGTAGAAACCAAGATACCAATACTAATTATCTCTTTCTTCTTCAAAAAAGTGGGACATTTTGTGCTCTAGGAATTAATCTGATAACCTTCACGAAGCGACGAGTTATAGGTTGAATTGCCCAAATATGTTCACAAGTAACTTCACAAGTTGATCCTGGGCTAGGCTGAGAATATTCTCCCGCTTCAAGAATTGGAGTAGTGCTCAATTGTTGCTACCTTGACCAGAAGAATAATGATGAGGGTGTGTGGAGTGATAAACCATAAAAAAATATGTGCCTTCCTTCTAGCACCATAATTTTAATGGTGTTGGATATCGTCAACATATAGAGGATCTCCCTAATATGAGGACCCAACTACATTGTTTGGTGTAGCAGTCCCATCCGAAATATGACCCAACTATCGTTTACTTAAAGATTTGCCTTGGATTTAACTATTGGCATGAGGGAGAAGTGTAATTGTACTTTCGAATGAGAAAGCTGGTATGCCTTGCGAATGTTCAATAATTGATGTATCAAGGTTCATCTACTATGGGGGGGAATTAATTGAGCCTCTAAGAGAGAATTAATAGTACTACCCTAATGGAGACACACATGAAAGAGAAAGGCTCATATAACATCAAGAAAAATAGTTCACAAGGATGTGACAATGATTATAAACATAACAACACATTTCCAATAAGGAGCATTGGAGTAACCGAAATAGTTCAACTAATCTAGTACAAACGAAAACAAACATGAACCATAAATATTCAAAGAATAGTATTATAAACATTCACAATCCATGTGTCAAAACATGTTGGCCTGGAAGGCTTCAATATTAAGAAAACGTTCCAAGATACATAAAAGAAATTAACACTACTAGCTCAATTAGTGGAGCGTTAGAGCCACTACTTTCTCCCAAAAGGTACTAACTCTATCTCTTTAATGCCTTGTGGGAGAAGCCAAGGTTAAATTCATTTACATGAGAAATGAGGATCTAGTTATAACTTGAGGAATGACCTTTCACATCCTCATCACTCTTGACTTTCTAACTTCTTATGATCTTTGGACCTCTACAACCTTTGGAATTCCAAATGACTGTTGGAATTATACATTTTTTATATCACATATATTTTGGACTTCCATGACTCTTACGTTCATACATGACTCTTGGACTTCCACTTATTTTTCTTTTACAATGATTACAATAATATGTTGGAATTTCTAAGTCTAACCCATTAGAAACCCTTCATGTACTTTCTGATTTATTCCTACCTACTTGTTCTGTTAATTAATAAATTATTTGCCATGTAAATACTGGAAATAAATACAAGTACATGCTCAATACATTACATATCATCAACTGAAGGACACAAAACAAGAACACAAGTGACACTGTTTTTTTAGACTAATGTCCCTAGAAAAACCCAATGCAAGAAAATCGGTGCACGTATCTGAGGGTTTTATTATTATGCAGTTTTAGAATACAATCTCGGTGCCAAAATTGGATCACCTAACAGAGAATAATCTCAGCAGTAGTACCTCTCCTTCGAAGGCAGATGCTCCAGCTGAAACCCTGGATAAATACTCCGACAGCTCCTCAACTCCAATCTTCCCCATGAAAAACCCCAGTATCAGCCTCTTATGCCCTCTGCGTCATCTTTCCTAGCAGTTCTAGCAGTTCTCGACAGTTCCGATTGTTCCCAGTAGTTCTGATTTCTGCCCTCTACATCAGCTTTCCTAGCTGTTCCCGCAGTTCTCGATAGTTCTGGCTGTTCTCGGTAGTTCCGGCTTCTGCCCTCTACGTCAACTTTCCTGGCTATTTTGGAAATTCCTGATAGTTCTGGTTGTTCCCAGAAGTTCCGGCTTCTGCCCTCTGTATCAGCTTTCCCAACCGTTTAGACAGCGCCTGGCAGTTTCGGCTTCTACCCTCTGCATTAGCTTTCCTGACTATTGCACTAATCCTGCCGGCACTATCTTTGCCTCTCTACTTCTATATTCACTGCCCCTCAGCTGCAACTCTGATCATTCTCTCGACTTCCTCAGCAAACCCTACCCAGAAAGTTGAAATCTTGATCAACTTGGTGTGTTCTCCAAGTGACCCTCAAGCCTCCTCTTATACGTTTCTCATTGACAAACTAATGGCCGAGATTAAGTCCCTAATCAATGGCTAAGATTAGATCTGGCTTGATCTGTGACTTTTGGACCATTCTAACATAGTTTTATATTAATTCACATTAATATTTTAATTTCCCTAAGTTTAGACATACGGACTCCATTAAAAATATTAATTATTTTAATATCTCCCAAACTACTTAGGATCTGCTCAAACCCTTTCTTGGTATTGGAGATCTCATGTGCCTTAGCCTCTCCACCAATTTTCATGGCTAGAGCACATCTGATGCTACCCAAAATCAACATAATACATCATGACTTCCACATCATCATTTGAGGAGACTTGACATGTCACTATTTTGATGACTAGGACTAATTGTGATTGATGACATGGAAATTCTTTCCATGCCTCTTTTTCTTTTTCTCCTCGCCCAATCTTCCTCACGTGTGCTTGCCAACATGTTTTTAAAATGCTTGTATCTGCAACCACTCATGACGAGCAACTATCAGCCTGAAAATATTGCATTCTACCATGATCCATGCATATTGTTTGTTCATTATTTTCAGGTGCACTCAAAGAGGGTCAAAGTGGATATAGGGCACAACGGTGCACTTTGAAAGGCTAAAGAGGAGAGGCTTTGTGGCTTCAACATGTGCTCATGCACCGAAAAGAAGAAACTAGTCAATCTAGGGTGAAAGGTGCAAGTTTGAAGGACGAATTGGAAGGATTTGAGCTTCTCAAATGTGTTGTGCTCTCAAGGGAGAGAGGGTGGGTGCACTCCCAAAGACTAAAGGATGAAGTTTTTTCCTTCACGGTGTGTTCATGTGCTTAAGAGGCCTCAAAAAGGGTGCAGGGCACACTCTTGAATACTGAAGGTTAGGGATTTGTGCCTTTGAAGGGCACTAGTGTGCTCAAGAAGTTCTGGAGTGCACATGGCGCATTGGCGAAGTGTGAAGGATTGAGCTTCATGTCTTCAAGGTGTTCCAATGCACTCAAGGAGGGTGCAATTCTTGAAGTTAAAGGAGTGCACTTAAGGAAGACTTAGTCATCTTTAGAGGGTGCAATTCAGAACAAGGAAGGGGAGTCAAGCTGGAGTAGTGCACTCTACACTATTGGAGGGTGTAGGGCACACTTCCAAACAACAAAGGATTCCTCATCAAGGCTGCAGAGTGCACTCATGCACTTTTGAACTTAGTGGGTTAATTTTTAACCAAAATTTTCTTCAGTCTAGATGATAGAGCAAGAGGTTAGCAAGATGAGTTCTAATCTTAAAACCATGTGCAACACATACTGACTCATTGAGAAAACTTAGACAATATTTATCAATAATGAATATACATAGAAACACCACTTTTTACACATTCCCCAAATATTACGAGTGAAATTTGTGCGACTATGACCCAAAAGTGTCGTTTTAACACAACAATGATTTTCCAACCATAAAATGCATCTAGAGATGTTTTAATCAATGTGAAGACACTTGAGAAAATTCAAGAACACTTAAAACATATATAGAAAGATGAAATGACCCTTGACAACGGAGGAAACACTTGGTAAAAAAATGAAGTAGGCTCCAGAATTCTAATTTTGTGAAATTTTGGAGTGTGTTGTAGAAGTGATAACATGATGCTATTGTCATCACTATTGTTATTACTATCTCTAACGTTATTTCTGGTACTACTAATGGCACTATTGCCAGCGTTATTTATGCCTCTACATACGACGCTACTTTCGACGCTATTGATGGTGCTCTAGATGACATTACTATTGGTACTATTTCCAATGCCACTGTCAGCATTGTCTTTTCCAGTGCTAAGACATACGCTATTCGAGGCATTATTTCCAATGTTACTTAGGGAACTAAATTTGGGGCTACGATAAACATACCTAGTTGAGCATGTTTTTGCACAGGAGAAGGTGTCTAATTCATGGACTAGAATACACTAAATTTCGACGCTATTCGAGGTGCTATTTACCTGTTCTGTTGTTGTGTTACTTGCCCACGCTAACAATGCACTTTTAGTTGATATGCATTGTAAATTACCATGTAAACAATTATATACATTGTGTGCCACTAGATATCAATAGAAATAGAGCCCCACATCCCCTTAATCAGACAAAAACACCAAGGAAAAACCTAGGAGCCAAGGCACTATGTCTTCACATGGCCCTTGAGAAAATGACCTAGAACCACAAAGAAATAAACAAGCCACCAAATAAGCACTGCCCATAGGGAATTGATATATCACCTACCCCAGTGCCAGACCCCAGGCCATGAGCAGTAGGAAACAACCACAAAACCCCCAATTTTCCCTATAGTTTACATAAAACCTCAAGAACACCAAGGTGACCAATGAACAAGATGAATTTCCTAATATCAAACAAAATCACACACCCAAATGAGACAACAATACATTGGGAATATTCAAATCCCACTCCTATGCCCAGGGAATCAACTATTATAATAACTAGACAATGAGATTGGATGGTTGAGAGAGAGACCAAACTTATACCCTTCTTTCCAAGCCCCCAAGAACTCCACCAAATCCACTAAACACTAATAACCCATCCCCAATAGAAGAAAAAAAAAAAAAAATAAAAAATAAAAAATAAAATAAAAAATAAAAAAAATTGTTACCAAAATTAATAAAGAGATTCCAGAGCTCCCAAGAGTGGAGGTGACCATCTAAATCTATATCATTAATGAAAGAAATCCACACAAAGTGGCTGAATTCCCTTACATTTTTCCTAATCATAGGTTCCCAAAACGAAACTAGTTAGTGCTCCACCACGCAAAACCCTAGAAACAGTAATAACTCAATGACCCCTCGATAAATTCTTAGGAAAAATCTCCTTTTGTCAACATCCGATAATTGTTTTCACTTGGCCAACATACCAATTCATTTAACTCCCCAATCACTATAATTAAACCACCATGGCTCTGCATTCAATCCCCACACATATTCTACCTCATGTAGATTGACATCCTTTGTAATTGAAGTAGGTTCAATGCTCACCATAATACCTCCCATGCCAGTTCGAGAATAGCTACACTCGCAGCATAAACCAGCTAATAAATATTCCATCTCATCGACCGAAGGGAGATTCATTCCACATGGGGGTTTCATGGTAGAAAAGTTCCATGCCACCCTTCTTAATTATCAAGAGGGTTGGTGGGGTGGTGGGGCCCCACACCAAACCCAATTTCACCTAGATCTATCAACCCATCGAGGAATATATATAAATATTTTTATATTTACATACTTTTTAGTGTTTGAAAAATTTGGAACAAAAAGGCTCAAAATCATTACAAGAATACATGCTTATGACTTACACATGTCACATGTGGGAATTGAACCCAAGTGAGGAGGATAACAACATTTCTCCCAACTACCCAAGCTACATCCAATTGACATATATATTTGTTTTCATGAGAGAAATATTTATATTCCAAATAAGGAATATACATTTTTCGATCCTTTGAGGTAATTCTCAAACAACAACCCTTGAAGATATGATAGGAACTACTCATTGTAAGTACAACATGTCACATGCAAAAATTGAACCTAGGTGGGGAGGATAACATCAGTTCTCCCAACCACCCAATTTAAACCCAATTGAGACACACACACATACACACTAACATTACTAGTTAGAAATTGAATGTGGGAAATATAAGCATATCTAAAATTGCAAAGGCTTTGATGGTGATAATTTGAATCAAGAGGTCATATACATCAAATCAACTTGAAATTACATGTACATCAATTCAAAATCCAAAGGCTACGACAATCCACTACAATTCCAAGTACACCTATGCAGTGATAGAATTATCATTAGCTAATATTTGCCTAATCTATGTAAGTATTTTCAATGTTGGTCACTATTTCATAAGTTGTCATGGATATTCCATTGGAAAATTTGTCACAATAGATCTACTTAAATATATCACAAAATTTGAAAGCTACATTATGAGGGTTTATTTCTCCTTAGATTTCTAGATTTGTTAATTACTATTTATTATCTATGCATGAAAATTATAGTTATGAAAAAATTAGAGAACAAATATAACAATCAGTGAAAATCATAAGAACACAAGATATACCATGACAAAGCCTTTCAGGAGAACACTTGGTTGGAAGGCGAAGCTTCTTTGCTCTCTTCTTCTTTGAATGGAAATTGATGGAAGTTAGAATAAGAGAGACCTATGGCATGTAGGATGATACAGTACAAAAACCATCTATTTTCTCTCTCTCTCTCTAACCACTCTCAACTAATATACTCATATATAGAAAAAAAAAAAAAAAAACACACGAATAGAATGAAAACCCTTTTCTTCCCATTGTCCCAGTTATAAGACAACCTAATAGCCTACTAGTGATTATGTTTGACACGCTAAAATCTTAATTAGAGTTACAATATTGACTCTTCTAGAGTATTTTTGAACATGATCATGTGGCTATCCCATTTTACATGAAAAATGTAGAATGATGTGGTATCATGTCAAATTATTGTGGTCAATTTCGACAGGTCAACTTCCAAGAGGCATAAATTTCTCGTACAAGCTCCAATTGAGGTGATTATTTCACCATTCGAAAGGAATTGACGTGTAGATTATATAATATAGGTCAACAGTAAGGTTGGGACCACAAGAAATGTTCATTAAAGCCCTCAAAATGACTCTTGAATCTTTTGACCCAAAATTTTCCAAACTATGATTGTTGGTAAAAAAAATGGTCTTGCGCATCAATTCCTCCACTTTTTACATTTGAAAGAATCAATATGGATGAAAATAAGATAATGATCCAAGTTGCATCAATCACCTATATTGGTTTCTTGAGTGGTTCCATTCCTGAGGCTACATGAATTCACAAGGATTGATATTGTAGAAAACAACTATATAATATTAGGAAGAAAGAGAGGTCTGATATGACCTTCATTGCAATATCTCAATTTAATAGTTTGAATAGTATTCAGTTTCACACTCTTTCATAATATGATCAATATGAAATTATGGGAAAATATAGTAGGCGTGATTAAAAGAAACTTTGAAAAAAATAGATTGAGAAGATCACTTTGTAATCTATCTATTATTTATTATATGCATCATGTTGCTTTCATACTATTCACCTTTTTTAATCATTAAACAAAATAATTATTTAACAATAACTATGACCTTAAATTGAGAACTCTAGCCTCGAAAGCCCATGAGTCATAAGAAAATACCCCTAAAATGAAAAGCAGTGCTATTGATAGCACCCCCTTTGTTTAGGGTTAAATTACAACAATTTTCAACCATGGTGTTAAAAACCAATAAAAGAAAATATCATTATTAAAAAAACCATAAAAATGAACAACTAAATTATAAAGTGGCTCTTCTTAGAGAATTTTTTTTAAAGGTTAAAATTATAGCTCAATTGAAATTTTATCCTAACACAACTTGTACCGTTGTAACTAAAACTTGAAAATCAACCATCATATTCAAATTTACTGCAATAGAAAACCCCTTTTCAATGAGGTGTCATAAAATTACAATTTTTTTTAAACCAACACTTTTATAGCGATGGGTTAGAATATCATCACCAATATAAACAAAATCATAAAAACAACCATTTCAAAAATAAATAAAGAAAGAAAATCATAAAAATAATCCCATTAAAAAAGAAATAAAGAAAGTATTTAAAAATAAAAATTAAAATTAAAAAAACATTTTTTAATTAAATTATATAAAATTATAACATTTAAAAAAATAAAAATAGTTAAACTAGTTTAAAGCAATTTAGAACTAAAAAAAAATATTTAAACAACAATATAAAAAATTACCCCTTATGGGGTTGAATCTCGAGAGGTGGAGCAGACTATGGGGTCGTGCCCACCACCATGGAATTCTAAGGACAATTAACATAGGGGTGGCGTGGTGATCCCCTAGCATGAAAAAGCATGCCAATTAAATCTCCTTCCACAAATATTACTTGTGTTAAAGTGGAGAAGTTGAGAGATGGTAAGGTCTGGCCTGGTTACTTGAAGCACCAATGGGTTGTTTTCTTGCTCCACGAGAGAATTCAGAGAGGTATATTGTAGTTACATTGGCAAAATAGTTTTAGGAGCTAGTACATAGATAAATATTTGATGGTATTCATTGTAAGAGGCATTGGAGTTACTGGTCTATGCTTTACATGGTGGACTAACGAGGGGAAGATGCTAGAGTTGATAAAGGAAAACACAGATAAAGGAGGTTGTGAAGGGTCTCTCAGTCTAGTCAAGCTTATCATTATGGATGTAGAGATCCCTTCCTACAGTGGAATGCCTATTTGGACCTGTATTGAAAGGGAACCCTTCCATATTTATTGGCTTTTTATTAAGATTTAGAATAAGTCTCTAAATTTTATAAGGTATGTCTTTGGAAAAAAATTATCTGCCAAAAGATAAAGTGGAATTCTTGTGATGACTTGATTATGTTGTGGGGTATCAACTGTGAATTCATGTTTGATGCAATTTCCTTTTCCTGTGCACCTTATGGTGATGCTTCTAACGACTATTTGGGGAATCGAGCCTATAACTCTCTAGAGTTTCACCTTTTTTTATGATATTTGAGGTTCATCGATCTATGGAGGTCAATGTCTGTGTGGTCTCACCTTTAAAGTTACCCCTAAGTTTTTGTTGGTAGCCAAGCTCACTTGAGGGTTCTTTATGGGTAGGTGAAATTTCCTCTTATTTTGGCTTTATTCTCTCTACAACATGTGTCGATCGTCTATCGGTGATTTTATCATCAATGTTGTAATATTTACCAAGGTTGGGAGCTTTATACCCTTTGGCTCAGGGTTAAGTCTTATGAATGTTAACACAAATGCTCATTGTTATTTGTGGAAGATGGAACATCACAGGATGCACAACAAGTGTGGGGGAGGGGGTCGTGGCCCCCAAAGGTGTAGTAGATCTCAACACAAGCGTAGTAGGTTGATGAGAGTTGTCATGCAAAAATTCCCGTAATACCCAAAATGAAATTCGTAAATAGAATCTCGGGCTATTCAAGAGAGATAGGTCTTCACGCCCTAGAAGATGTTGCCACTTAGATTCTTGACTCACGAAACACTTGGGGATGAAGGAAAGACTATTTTGGAGCATTAACCATGTATTGGAAGATGAAGACTGTTAGGTAGAATCTTGATGGATAAACAAGTTGAGGTATAAAATCTTTGTTAGGTTGGAGGATGTTAAGAGATAGTAGCACAATTAGAATTATCGTTTATACAAGATTGTAGAGAATATTGCACACATCAAGCTTCATTTTTAGTGTACACCATATACTCATGCTCCACTAGGATCAAGTCCTAGAGACAAAATGTAGCGCCCTAGTGTTGCGGCCCGGGCGCGCGCCCTCCGCACGGTGAAAATCGGCTAAGTATGGCAAAGCGCTTGACCAACGCAACGAGTGAACGCGCGGTTATGGAGAGCACATCACAAGTTTATATGGCGAGTTGGGCAAACGCCAACCGACGAGCCGACGTAGGAAGAGCTTAAGCGATGAGCGCCTTGGGTGGTCGGTCTCGCTCGATGGGCAGGACGACCTCACGTTGGGCGTTGGCGTGCGGAAGTGGTGAATGACGGGTGGCAGGTCGGCTGGACGGATACCCGCTCCAACGAAATGTATAAACCAGCAAACAGATTGTTGGTTTGAGGCATCATCTCATCGCTCTAATGCACAAGTATCAAGTGCGAGGTAGAGGAAGGAGAGCCGCAGGTCGCAGAGGGGCATGCGCCCGCAGGTCGGGCAGCGGACTTGGTATTGCGGACGGTATAGCGTGGTTTAACCAGAACGTGGCGCGGGTGCACTCGCCCGCCCGTCGGGTGAACGACTGGGTGTGGGAGCAGGGCGACCTGCCCGCCCGTTGTTGGGTGAACGCCGTGTGTGTAAGCGCCGGGCGCGGTTATATTGTGGGCGCCGAGGGCGTTGGTTGTATTGGTTGATGCGGGCATTGGTTGTGTAGAAGTTGGGCATGCACGGTGGCACGGTGCGCCTTCCGTTCAAGTGAACGTTCTTGCATTTCGGTTGTGGTTCGGGCAGACCACTGTGCGCTCTTGCACGGACGGGCGCCCGCCCGGTTGTAAATGCCGGTTGAGCTTTGTCTCCCGTTCATGTTGTAAAATCTCTATCTATAATAAAAGATTTTTATTACATGTATTGCTGTTGTTCTCGGTAATGTTTATCATGTTTATTATAATGGAATTCCGCACATTATAATTTAACAAGTGAAGTTTTATAAAAGTGAAGGCGTAGCTCATAAAACACTTAACCATGGAAACGGTGAGTCGTTTAGGCGGTGCCGCACCCGCTCAACTTAAGAAAAAAAGAGTTGGGGGCGTGACAGGTGGTATCAGAGCAGGTTCACGGAAGGTTGAAGCTGTGGTGAAAGCTGATTCAGGGTTGAAGAGGCTTGATGATAAGCGACAAGAACGGAAATGTATGCAAGTTATGGAGAAATCATGGATGAACAGTCTGGGTTTCGTAGACTTGATGGTCCGTGGAAAGACCACTCAAGCTCTTGTGGACACAGGGGCCACCCATAACTTCATGACGACACGATTGGCTAGAGATGTCGGACTAATGATCCTTCCATCCAACATGGAGGTCAAGGCAGTGAACTCTAAGGCTAAGCTGACGGGTTTGGCACATGAAGTGCTGGTGTAGATAGGAGACTGGACAGGTCAGTTGGACTTCACGGTGATGAAGATGAACGACTTCGATGTAACACTTAGACAAGATTTCTTGAAGGGCAACAAGGCTATTGTTGTCCCCTTCTGTGATGAGGTGGTGCTGGTTGGATAGACACGAACTTGGACTTTGCCCACACATAGGCAAAGGAGGGAAGTCAAGGTGCAGCATGTTTCTGCACTAAGTTTGGAGAGAGCCATGAAGGAATCAGACGTGGAGACATATGCGGTGATGTTCAAGGGAGTCGAAGGTGATGAAGTGGGGATGCCTATTTCAGCTAAGATTTCTGATGTGCTTGCCGAATATGCAGATTTGATGCCTGATGAGCTTCCGAAGAAGCTTCCACCAAGGCGTGCGATGGACCATAGCATTGAGCTTCAACCAGGGAAGGAACCCCCGGCTAAAGCACCTTACCGTTTATCAGGGCCTGAGTTGGAGGAATTCAAACGGCAGCAAAAGGAGTTAGCTGATGTAGGTTTCATTAGACCTTCAAGGTCCCCATATGGAGCTCCAGTATTATTCCAGCGAAAGAAGGATAGCAATGAGCTAAGGATGTGCTGTGACTACCGTGCATTGAACAAGTAGACGATGAGAAACAGGTATCCTTTGCCATTGGCTGCAGATTGCTTCGACAAACTTGCGAAGGCCCGAGTGTTTTCCAAGCTAGACTTGAGGCATGGTTACTATCAAGTGCAAATTGCTGAAGAAGACGAGAAGAAGACCGCGATCGTAACAAGGTATGGTAGCTTTGAGTTCCTTGTTATGCCATTTGGGTTATGTAACGCTCCTGCGACATTTTGCACTTTGATGAATGATGTCCTACGACCGTACCTGGACTCGTTCGTAGTGTATACTTGGATGATATAGTGGTTTATAGTGATAACATGGAGGATCATAAGAAGCACTTGGCGATGGTTTTCAAGGCACTAAGGGAGAACCAGTTGTTCTTGAAAAAGTCTAAGTGTGTGTTTGCTCAGACTGAGATACCGTTCCTTGGGCACATCGTTGGACAGGGGTACATACGGATGGAGCTGAGCAGGGTGAAGGCTATCGAGGACTGGGTTGAACCGAAGAATGTCCATGATATGAGGGTGTTCTTGGGCATGACCAAATACCAACGGAAGTTTGTAGAAGGTTACTCCAAGGTAACATCGACACTGACAGACCTACTGAAAAAGGACAAGTAGTGGTGTTGGACGGAGAAATGTCAAAAGGCATTCGATGATTTGAAGAGAAGGATGGTTACAACATCGATACTGAAGTTTCCTGACTTCGAGAGACCATTCGAGGTGCACATTGATGCTTCAGATTTTGCCATAGGAGGAGTTCTTATGCAGGATGGGCATCCGGTGGCCTATGAGAGTCGGAAGTTGCAGGATAGAGAGCGGAGGTATCCAGTTCATGAGAAGGAGATGACTGAGATCATCCATTGTCTTCATGTATGGAGGCATTACTTGATTGGGAAGAGTTTTGTTGTCAAGACTAACAACGTTGCAACGAGTTATTTTGCATCACAACCAAAGCTTTCTGGGAAGCAAGCTCGTTGGTAGGACTTCTTGGCAGAGTTCGACATGTCTACTGAGTATAGATCGGGTAGACACAATGCGTTAGCAGATGCCCTTAGTAGAAAGGGACAGCTTGCACCATTGGAGGGAGAAGACCGAGTAGCAAGGAGTAGAAGTCGGATTCATATGTCGAAAGAGATGCAAAACAAACTGAAGGAAAGTGTGGAGACCAATACTTTAGCGCAGAATATAGTGAAGCAGATAAAGGAGGGGAAGACACGCAGGTTCTTTCTATGAGACGGGTAGTTGTTCTTTGGAAACCAACTCTATGTTCCAAAGACATCTAGTCTTAGGAGGCACCTCTTGAAGGAGTGCCACAATTCTCCATGGGCTGGCCACCCAGGGCAGCGTCGTTCTTTGGCTTTGTTGGAGAGAGGGTTCTTTTGGGAGAATATGCGGGAGGAGATGGAGGAGTATGTACATACATGCATCATTTGTCAGTAGGACAAATCGGACAATCAGAGGCAAGGAGGACTGTTGCAGCCTTTACCTATTCCAGAGAGGCCATGGATGAGTGGCTCTATGGACTTCATTGTTTCGTTACCACAGGTGCAGGGGTATAATGGGATTATGGTCGTTTTTGATCGTTTTTCCAAGTATGTTGTCTTTGTTCCGACAAAGATACCTTGTGGAGTTGAGCGTACTACTGAGTTGTTCTTTAAGAACGTGGTGAAGTATTGGGGTATGCCGTGGAGTATTGTGTGTGATAGGGATCCGCGATTTACGGGAAGGTTTTGGACGACATTGTTCAAGCTAGTTGGGACAGAGTTGCTGATGAGTACGAGTTACCATCCACAGACAGATGGGTAGACCGAGCATGTCAACGCATTGCTAGAGGACTACTTGAGACATTATGTCATGGCTGATCAGAAGAATTGGCCTGAACTCTTGGATATTGCTCAATTTAGCTACAATATTCAAAAGAGTTCTGCGACGGTGTACAGTCCATTTGAGTTGGTGAATGGGCAGATGTCGGTTGCTCCGCACATCGTTGAGACTACAGGTCATATGAGGAGTCCTCATGCGAAGAGGTTCATGAAGGCTTGGGAGGAGACCTTGGAGTTGGCACGGTTGCGCTTGCACGATGTTGCAAGGAGAATGAAGAAGAATGTTGATCAAGGAAGACGGGATGTGCAGTTCAATGTAGGAGATATGGTGTTTCTCAGGATTACCGGGGAGCAGTTTCAGCCAGTCAAGGGGACAGCCGCCAAACTAACACGGAAGTATGAGGGACCATTTCGTGTGGAGAAGCGAGTGGGGGAGGTTGCTTACAAGTTCGAGCTTCCGCACCATATGTACATGAAACATCCAGTTTTTCATGTGAGTCAGTTGAAGAGATGCAGGCTTGATTCAGACCATCCATAGAAAGTTGAACCGCCGAGAGGACCAGCTGGGATAGTGGACAAACCAGGCTTGGAGTTGGAGAAGATATTGGACTTCAGAACTACAGGGATTGGTTGCCACCAGAAACGAGAGTACCTTGTCAGATGGAATGAAGCACCGGAAGAGGAGAGTTGGGAATCGGAGGACTCACTTTGGAGATGGAAGAGGAAGATTGTGAGATTTGAGCAGAGGATACTTAGACATGGAGGATTGTCGAGGGCGACAATGATTTCCAGTGGGGGAGGATGTAGCGCCCTAGAGTTGCGGCCCGGGTGCGCGCCCTCCGCACGGTGAAAATCGGCTAAGTATGGCAAAGCGCTCCACCAACGCGACGAGTGAACGCGCGGTTATGGAGAGCACATCCCAAGTTGGGCAAACGCCAACCGACGAGCCGACATAGGAAGAGCTTATGCGATCGGCGCCTTGGGCGGGCGGTCCCGCACGATGGGCGGGCTGACCTCACGTTGGGCGTTGGCATGCGGAAGTGGTGAACGACGGGTGGTAGGTCGGCTGGGCGGATACCCACTCCAACGAAGTGTATAAACCAGCGAATGGATTGTTGGTTTGAGGCATCATCTCATCGCTCTAATGCACAAGTATCAAGTGCGAGGTAGAGGAAGGAGAGCCGCAGGTCGCAAAGGGGCATGCGGCTGCAGGTCGGGTAGCGGACTTGGTATTGCGGACGGTATAGCGTGGTTGAACCAGAACGTGGAGCTAGTGCGCTCGCCCGCCCGTCGGGTGAACGACCGGGCGTGGGCGCAGGGCGACCCGCCCGCCCGTTGTTGGGTGAACACCGTGTGTGTAAGCGTCGGGCGCAATTGTATTGTGGACGCCGGGGGCGTTGGTTGTATTGGTTGATGCGGGCGTTGGTTGTGTAGAAGTTTGGCATGCACGGTGGCACGGTGCGCCCTTCGTTCGGGCGAACGTTCTTGCATTTCGGTTGTGGTTTGGGCAGACCGCCGTGCACTCTTGCACAGGCGAGCGAGGGCCCGGTTGTAAACGCCGGTTGAGCTTTGTCTCCCGGTCATGTTGTAAAATCTCTATCTATAATAAAAGATTTTTATTAAATGTATTGTTGTTGTTCTCATTTATGTTTATCATGTTTATTATAATGGAATTCCGCACATTATAATTTAACAAGTGAAGTTTTATAAAAGTGAAGGTGTAGTTCGTAAAACACTTAACCATGGAAACGGTGAGTCGTTTAGGCGGTGCCGCACCCGCTCAACTTAAGAAAAAAAGAGTTGGGGGCGTGACACAAAACCTCAGTGACTTCTTCAAATACTTGAGTTTTCATGTTATTTTCACTTTTTCTTTTTTTTTGCAATGTAGTCATAGATAGCCTTGTTATGCTTGTAATGTTGATACCCTTGAGTTTTGGACCAATTATTCTAGAGGTAGGTGGTCAAAGTTCGTTGATTTGCCACTAGATAAAATGAGGCCACCTACCAAACAACATATATGTTAATTATACTTAACAGATATACTTATTTTCACTTTATTTTTAAAAATAATATAATGTAATTAAATAATAATAATTAATAACAAAACCAATCAAACATATACAGGTTGGTTCTTTTAAAATTAATAAACTTTTGAAATGGTTTATTCAAACTAACATCTCTCAAACGTATAACACATAAAAGAAAGAAATATTAAAAAAGGAAAAACCAATCATGAAAATTGTTATATTCTTTGTAATTCCAAAGTTACATTTAAACATTTTGTGCACTTGGCAATGGCCGTTCAATCAATAATTAACCCATGTGAAATTATACGATTCTATTATTGTGTGTAGATAGACGTGGATTGAATGATTGCGTCGTCAACCCTCAAATTATATGTCGTTTCATCGTCCTGGCTATTTAGCACCATTCACATATTGTGGAGAGTCAACGATGGTCGGTTCCATTGACCATTCAAATCTTGTGGACATACCCGGTCTCATCCAAAATTGAAATTTACTGCACCATTGGTTCCATATATATCATTGCTCTCTAATGATTATTCAGTGAACATCTATATCCCTGCTCCCTAATGATCCTCCATGATTATTTGATGAAATTATTGTATCTCATGATGAATTATTAATATAAACTAATGATATAATTATTTTTATTTAAAAAAATGTTGTAATTGATGTATGGTTTAATGAGAAAAGTTGATGGATGGTTTAAAAAAAATTACAAATATTTTTGTGAGTGATATTTATGATGATAGTCATGTTATTGTACATTGAGAGTTATTTTGATTTATTAAATTTAATAAGAGCAAAATTAGTTTTGTTTTATTGAGTTGTTTTTTATATTTAAATATTATTATATATATATTAAATTGGGTATTATTTTTAAGTTGAGATTTGAGTTAGTCATGTGGTTGGAAAAGGAAGAAGATTTGTGATATATTGTGATGCTAAGTGGTTTATAAGTGTTATGATTAGGTATAATTAAACTTATGAATTTGAGTGTAATAAGAAACTATGGTGTGCAATGAATGTACAGATAGAGATATGATGAGACTAGAATCCTTGCCACCACCCACTATGATGATTATGAGTTATTTATGTTAGCAATTATATTTATAAATGCATTGTCCTTTATCATTGTGTTGATGGGACTATAATCCTTGCAACCACCCACCATGATGATTATGACTTATTCATGTTAGCAATCATATTTATCAATGCATTGACCTTTATCATAGTGATGATGCAGAGAAACAAGAAAGCTAGTTTTATTTGGAACCGTCCCAAACATTCATAATTTCAAGGTAATTTTTTCAGACCTCGCGCTCCTCTTTATTGGTTATCATCTTTTGTTCCTTACCCTTTGTGCATTCCATTTATGTTATGTGTCAAAAAAATTGTGATCAATGAATGCGTAGGCTCATTTCTTGCTAGGGTTATGGCTTGTGGACTCTACAAGGTTCATTTAGTCATATTCTTTTCTCTAGTTAAGTTCGCTAAGGTGGTTGGGGTTTTTCTAGGGGTTGTCAAACTTGGGATGTTATTTATAGGAAACAATGGTCAACTTAGATATGCCTAAATATAATAGAAAAAAATCAAATAGGAGAATAATGGGGCAAACAAATACCTCCATGCATGCATCTCTAAGAAACAAAGAGCTACTCTAGAAACATGGAACGAAATCTCAGAACTGGTCAATTTAGTGAAACAACATGATAAACAAATCTCCACACAACAAATCAATACGGAATTTCAATGCTATGTTCAAGACTATTTTCTCTCAATCACGTGACAACAAGATTTTTTGAGCTACGAAATTTTGCTAGGTCATCCTTGTAGTAGAGAATTAAAAGGCACGTAAATTAGAATCACTTAATAAAATCAAGTTGTTAGAAGCCAAGTTCACCATCTTTTATAGAGTATCATTCACTCTAAGCTTAAAGATGTATGTTGAGGATCGAACATGGAACAAAAAACTTGTGGAGTTTGTTAATCCCTCCACATCTCAAGGCACAAGCTCCCACCCCATTATCATCAAGGATTATGCAAATGAGTATGACCTTATCATAAGTAAAGCTTCGAAAACCTCCCTCAATATAGGCATATCTCATGCCCCCTCCTCTTAATTATGTCTTTGTTTTTTATAATTAGAATCTCTAATAGTTCTTTGTCCATAAATTCAATGAGAATATTTTTGCATTCATAGAAGTGAAATATTTTTGGAATTTTGATGGAATTTATATATATTTATATGAGTTAATTACAATTTGTAATTTAAATAAATTAGCGCATATTAATTTTAATTTAATTTTTTTAAATAGTTTTTAAAATATATTTTTTTTCTTTGATGTAGTAGTGAGGACATTAGTGCATCTTAAGTTCCCTTACATTGTGTTTCCTAATTAATTTCTAATCTTAATGTCACTAACAAACTAATAAACCAAAATTTAAGATTTTTCTATTTAATAATAATAAATTAATACATACAAAAACCAAATAATAAATTTAATAATCCAATATTAAATATAAAATTAATTATCATTTAACATGTCATTTTTTATTTAAAAAAATGTGAGTTATGCAATATCACTTAAATGAAATTAAAAATCAAAGTTATACCAATATAAATATCTAAAATTGCAATATTAATGGTTTCCATTACATTCAACAATATATAAGTAATATATTATATTTATAATATTTATGCATAAATTCAATATTTATTTCTTAATTTTTCTTTTTATATAATAGTTAACTAATATTTACATAAAATTATATATATATCTATATATATTCATAAAAATTACCTACATATACATACATATATGTATATTATATAGAAATATATGATTCCTACTTTAACAATGAAATCAAATAATATAATAAAAAAAACAAATTAACTACTCTTATATTCTTATTTCCATGCTTTCCATAATAGTTATTTAATATGTTTCCATAATAATGTTGAACACAAATTTGATCATTTCAGGTACTACTTTTAAGATAACCCCTCTAGTTGATTCTCTAAGGAAAAAAAATCTATTCCAAGAGATATTGAGGAGAGGCCCCTAGTGCATAATGTCATTATATTGATGTCTCATTGGCAGTCTCATAGTGCACTTTATGATATTTAATTTGGAGATTATGTTTTTAGGATTCATTATGTATTTAGGATGCATTTATGATTAAGTCCTCAATGATTATTAATGTAAGAGGAGGTTATTACCAATGGTGTCATGTATTGATAGTTATTAATGATGGATAATTTCTTTAGCCAAATTATTCATTGATGATGAGCATTAAATATGTTTATTTAAGGATTATAATAGCGATTTCTCTAATGGCATGAACTTCTTTTTATGACACATTAATGGCTCACATTTGACATGTTTGAATATATTATGATGCTTTGTTGAAATGTTAACCTTGCACTCTAGGTTTTAACTTGTTTCTATATTTATTTAGGCTAGATTATGGAAACCCAGATGGATACTAATTAAAATTACACCAATCACATCCAAGGGAAAGGGGCTCTTGTTCAATGAGGATGGGAAGATGGTTTATCTAATTCTCAGGACTTGCATCTAGTAAGCTAAGTAAAAAATGACTTGAAAATGTGTTCTAAGGTAAACTAAGGTAAAAATCCCAAGGGTAATGAATTGTAATTAATATTTTACCCACTTTATAACACTTGTTATTTTCCCCTAAGCCTAGTTTCACCCCATATGTGATTTGGTAGGGGAATTGAAAGCCTAAGAAACTTCCTATTCTTGAGATATTAGAAAATACATCATTTCCTTATTATCTATAAATTATGATGTATATTTTTCTCGATAATTCATCACAATAGATCTGATAAAATAAACCAAAACCTATACCATGAAGGTATATTCCTTTAGGTTCCATATTTGTTAATCATTGACTTTCTGCATATGCATAGATAAAAGGTAGGAAATAGAGAAAAACAAATTAATTGACACACCAACCACAATCAACACAAATATTTTCTTTAGAAAACTCGTATAGGAGAAAATCTAGCTACATGGTGAGGCTTCTCTGCTCTCTTTTTTTGGTATGGAAAAAATGTGATACAAAGGAGAAGGAACTCTTTATAGAGTTACTTGAGACGTATGGATTGTTAGGTTACTAAAAAACACTAAACCCTCTCTATTATGTTCTCACACTCCCACTTTCTCTACTATGGAACAAGATTCCATTAAATAGAAACACCTTCTCCTACTAGTGACCTAGTGTTAACATATCTCAATAGTCAACCACGCATCAAGTTTGACTCCTTCAACTCTCAATCAGAGTTACAAATTTTACCATTCTAGTGTCTTCTTGATAAAGCACACATGGATCCAATTTTGCATGAGTAATGGAGGATGACATGGCATCCTCTTGAATCATGGTAGTCAAACCAAAAGGTCAATTTCTAAGAGGCATAATTTTTGCATGCAAACTCAAATTGATGTCTATATTGCATTTTTAGAAAGGAGTTTGAGTGCCAAAAAAAAGTAATGTTTTGATGTTTAATAAATTTATTTTTGACCCCAAAAACACCATTTAGTTCCTCAAAATGGCCTTAACATATTTTAGACCCCAATTCCATCAACTAGAACCTACTAGTAAAAACGACCCTACAAGTTGATTCCTCTGATTTTTCCAATGTAAAAGCATCAAAAAAGATGAAAAAAATATAATGATCTAATATATATCACCTTGGGTGAGGGGTATGGTTGTGGTTGGATCAACGAGAATTTCTACCTTGAGTAAGAGAACCATCTTTATCAAGAATTTGTGGGATCGTCTGAATAGTAACTATAACCTAGTCTATGTGGATAAAAAGGTTGAGAGTGTACTTTCATACCTAGTGGTACTAATTCTCATGTGCACTTATCAATTATTATTTTTGACCCCTTGGCATGCCACTGCAACGTATGATACTTACATGATCGAGTGCACTAATTAGGGACTATGGTGGTACTGAGATCCTTATAAACATTCATCACCATCATGTATGGTAATTTCCTCACTAGGGAATTAATTAATTGTTATAAGTAGTCATCATGTATAAATTTAAGCCCTTAATATGTCATTATCATGTATATGATACTTTCCCAACTATGCATATTCATGTGGGGATAGAATGTGCTACTACTATAAGTCCATGAGCCTCTCCAACACCCTATCACTACTTAATTATATGTCCAATCCTTCATTTTTTAAGTAATTAATGCTTTATAATTGAGGGTGTAGGATCAATGATTAACTTCATAATGTAAGGTATTCACCTGGTTGAATAGAATTCTTTACATCTACCAAAAATGAATAGAATAAGTCTCCACAAAACAATTTTTTGAACATTCATATAAAGTGCATTATTGTAATTTTTTATAATTAGGGAAAGAAAATAAATAGATCGATTAAGTGGTATCCTCTTTAAAAATCCCATGATAATTGAAAACATAACATTGGTATAAAATATATGTTAAACTTCTTAACATGTATAATAATTAAGGGAATGTGTTCTACTATGAAGTTCGTTTCTCCCTTTCTTTCCTATTTCTAGTGAAACAAAGAGAGATAAATAATAAATTGGTGGATTCTTGCATCTCCCAAAGGAAAATATTCTCACACTTCAGAAAATATAAAAAATAATATGCACTCATCATATCTTATTTCATCAAAAGAAAGCATAGACATGCATGAGTTTGACATTGATGTCACCTTAAGACCAAGAAGACGACCAATTTCAAACCCCACTCCTACCCTAGCCATAGAGAAGAAAAAGAACCCTAGACTCAACCCTTGATGATGCCATAAATACAATAAAAGGGGTAAAACAACCCATAGGCCTCCTCGAGACAATCCTCATTCAAAAGTCTAAAACCCATAACTTTCAAATGTATGTACTCCTCCACTAACAAGTTAGCTTGAGAACCCTCGAGAAGCCCTAGACACACCTTGAAATTGATAGTTTAAACCTATATCAAGGCCACGTCTAACACTCATATCCTATACTTCATGTAATAATTTTTTTAACCCCATCATTATTAAAATGGATGCCAAGCTTGTGCATTATATCATCAAGTCCACATGGTTGTATCTTCAACTAGTGGTTAAATTCTATACTAATCTACCTCTCTATGTGCTATATATTACATGGATCCAACGAGCTAAGGTTATCAAGATCTTTTACCCAAAACCTCAATGCATGTGCATTCAACTTGATACATGCAATCATGGTTATATTTAGTTTGATTGCATTGATACATGTAATTATAGTTATATTGTTTGATTGCATTGTTGATTGTTATTCCATGTTATATTGTTTGATTATATTATTGGCTGTTATTTCATATTATGTTGTTCTAAATAAGTATGGAAGTGGAATTGTAATACCATTTATGATTGTGATGGTAGAAAAGCATTGTATTAATTGTTATATATTTAATTACAAAATGTTGTTATAATATTTCATGTTACTAATAGTTGTGATTATCCAAATATGTATTAGGTATATATTATGTTTATTTTGTTATGAGTATATGTATAACATACAAATCTAATACCTAGACTTCGTAATAAGCACATATTGTCTAGGTGTAATGATTTTATGTTATATACATAAAATAATTTGAAAATCAATTTCTATAATAATATAATACTTGTATTGTAATAAAAATCTCACTTTTGTTTGTTTATAATGTACACCCACATTATAATTTGGCTTACCACATATCATACAAATATTACATTACACATATAGGTGTGTAATGAAGGATTGTAACAAAGTGTTCATGTATGTGAACATGTCTATATCCATATGGTTGTACATGTTAGCACCTACGTACATGCAACGTGTTCACATATACATCTGAAAATTGATGGCACCTAATATGACCAATCAGAGAGTATAAAAAAATAGATGCCAATTTCTCATTTTAAATAGATTAACTACGGCTAACATGGTTAAAAGGATAGGATTGCCAATTTCCAGTAAATGCATTCTCTCTATCATTATGTAAGTAACTTCTAATCAAGAAATTCATTTTTATTACTTTTAATATAGTTATACAATTTGATGCTAACATTTCATATATTTGTATCATGATAATTTGATGTCAACCTTGTTTCATATATTTGTAGCATGATAATAAAGATAGATGTGTTAATTTCAATGACTATATAGTGAAACACACAAATTGTTTTCCTTCGTTAATTTTATTGATGAGAGTATTTTTTTATGACACATTGTTATTTGTCTTCTCTCTAGTTGCACATAACAATTATTTTTATTTTTATATGATTTGTAATGTATTTTTTTTAGCTTTGAATAGTTTGACTAATTGTTTAATATAATGTGTGTGTATTTTTATGATAAGATCATTTGGTCTATGAATATTAATTTATTAATTTATGTTATGATGATGTTGTTTTTTATTTAATTTAATCAATGTATTTCTATTTTAAAAACAATTGTTCAAGTTTTTATAGGAAACTATGGATGGATAAGTGTATAGTAATATGATGAATTATGACATTAATTAATATGATTATGAAAAATACTTTCTCACCCACATAATATGTATTAATTGGTATATGTTATATATAAACTTTTAAATGTAAAACTAAGCCACATGTACACATAGACATGAGATTGTGTTAATATTATATGATTTCAAATTTAGTTGGCACATTATGATATGCTTAGTTATTAGTTATTTTTTTTAATAAATCATTGTGGGACTATTTAGTGTATTGATTTTAGAGCATAAGCACAAGAAATATGATTTTAATCACTCCAACAGAGGTAGTGGGATTTTATGGTAGATGTACCTAGTATCACTAAGAGACGATGAACCATGTTTATGTTTCCACCTACTAGCACTCTTTTTTCCATGTTCTTGGTTGAAACTTTCATGGCTCTTTTACCCAAAGGTTGCATATTTCCATGGAAGTAGATCATGAATTCAGTTGTTAATGAATTTTATTTAAGAGGTGCACAACAAGGTTTCATTCTTATTTCTTAGTGATCATTACTCTCTAAACAAGGTAGAAATGTGTTAGAATAATTTGGTCTTAATTTTTGTACCATTCTCCATCAAAGAAAGTTGGATGCTTAAAGGCAATGTGTGAACATGGAAATATTAGTACTTATTGAAAGAAATTTCTTAAAGGAAATGCATGGCACCCTTGTTATGTATCATAGTTATTATACATACATGAGAAAAATATTTGACAAGCATATTGTAATGTCCACAATTAAATTAATTTTGCTAAGATGAATTTCTATTTTTGCAATTGGGTGTTGGGAAATATTTTGGCATGTAAGCTTAGAAAAAGTGCATGGAGGGAGTCCTCACTTAATGTTTGGAGAGATGGAGGCCACCAATATTAGAGAAAATGAAAGATTAAATTGATAGTGTAATATGGGGCCCACATAAAGTACGTAGTTGGGGAAGAAAGAATTCAAATTCCTTGAGGCCTACTAAATTGATGGAGGGAGCCACAAGGAATGGATGGATAACAATTATAAAAGGAAGGAATGATGGAGTAATAGGGGTCTTTTTTCTATTTGAAAATCGAATTTCCCATAGTTTTTCAGCTGAGCCAATATTGTGTTTTTTAGCACAAGAGCTTCCCAAGGAGAAGCTCAACCTTTCTTCAGTGGACTTCGAGTGCCACCCCAAGAAGGATTTTCTTCATCACTTAGACTAGAAGAGGCATCAACTACATGTCCCACACATTTCTAGAGTAGAGCACGCAGTCTAGGAGCCACCACTACGTAGATGGAGGATTCACTGGTTGTTTGTGTAGATGGATTGTTGGGGAATTGACCGAAGAAGCTATCGGCATGTTTTGATAATTTTCATGAGTGTTGAGGGAAGCTACACATCTAAGAGGACCAACCTACATGCAACTCTCAATTTATCATACACAAGACTACATCATCTCCTCCATGACTGCACAGTCGTTGGAGTGAGACTCTTTTGGGGTAGCATCATCCAGGGGAGTTTGGAGTTGTGGTGCTGGGAAATCATTGGGAAGGAAATTTGAGGAGGATTGCCAGAGTTTGGAAAGAAGAGATTGACAGGAGAAGCCACAGTAACAAAATTTGAATTTGGTGGAGGGCCAAGTTGTGAAGGGTCAAATTTTGAAAGTTGGAACTAAGGGAATCCGTTTATGTGTTTTTTTGGGTTTTGGGGCAAGGAGCACTCTCCTAATTATATAAAATTTTCTAGGCACTCTAGAGTGGGAAAATCAAGGGGTGACGTCAAGTAGCAATGTAGTTTTTGAGCAACAACACAATTTTTTTGAGGAGCTTGTTCTTATAGTTGTTGAAATTTCTTGTATTCAACACTTGGTTCTTGTATCTTGCCTTGTGCAAGCCCAGGTGCATTTTATCCAACCCATTTGTACCACAACATTATTATTAATAAAATCTTGGCTAGTTTGTGGATTTGGAGATATTTCTAGTTTATGTGTATGCATTTTTGAAAATTTATGTGTTATTATCTTTGCATGACTTTGTTATCGTTGTAAAATTTCCATTAGGAATATTACAGTGGTATCAGAGCATGATATTGGCCAATTGTGGAATATCTAGGAAGATAATGGAGGATTTGGGCATGTATTCACTATGATGGGTGAACTATAGACAAACCTATGGCTCAAGGGAGAGTGAGTATCATTGAGGGAAAAATGAACCTCACCCACGTTGATGGTTACAAGAATTGGACTCATATTGCTAACTAAACCCCATGAGGGAGGTAAATGCTATTAGACACGCCACTTTTCACTTGGATGGAGATGTTATGGAATGGTGGTATAGAGGGCGAATCCCTTTGGGTCATGTATGTATCACATCCTACAAAGAGTTAACACAGAGGTTCATGGAGAGATTTGACTGAAAGGACACCATACCCGCTCAAAGGGAGTGGATAGGATGAGGAAAGCTAGAGGATGAGAGCAAGAGGCATTTTTATTAGTGGAGATTGGGCTTTAGATGTCAGAAGCTCGAGGAGGAGGTTGAACAGGAGGACACATAGGATGGTAAGGGTTGCATCAATATATGCGATGTGGTGCAGGAGTCACCATTATTGGAGGCCTCTTTGGTAGCTCCAGCTGACACCACAGTTAAGGGAGTAGAGAATACACTCAAAGGGCCATCTATTGATGAGATTCCATAAGTTGATGAGGTACCTAGTGCTATGACCCAATTTCTAGACGATGGTCACCCACAGCAGGTTGATGAGGTTCTTGGAGGCATACTTGTCCTTGAGGAGGTACCAGAAGAGACAGAGGGGCCCATAGTGGTGACCAACTTTACAGAGGATAGCCTCCCTCCATAGTTTCATCAATTTTGGGCTAGCTTTCTAGTATTGAGAAAGAAGGCCATGACATTGTGAGAGGTCATTCTACAATAGAATGAAGAATTGGAGGGCATGAGAGCGGTTTGTGTTGAGTCAGCAACCAAACTGACTCAAGTTGGGGAATGGTTGGTTTCCCTAATGGCTCACTTGGATTGCACATTAGAGAAATGGGGCAATCCTACATAGACATTATAGGCTAGTAGCACTAGTTGGTTATCTCTACACATTAGAGAGGGAGAGGCATAGTCACCAAGACATATTTTATATGTTGAACAGGATGGTGAGATGAGGTGACACGAGTTGCGTAGGGTGCATCCTTGGAAGGATGGAGAGTTAGTTCCATGTACGAGATTTTATGCTCTCGATCCTTCCCTTGGGGTTGGATGGCGAGAGATATTAAGTTGGTATCTAGTGGATCTGGCTAGGAGGTTAGATGCATCCATGGCCACAAATTAGCGGAGGCTTTACATTACCAGAGAGGCTCGAGGAGGTGGCACCATATGGAGACATTGCTTTCTCATTGATTTATTGGGCACTAGAGATACTGAGGTTCGACATGGTAGCATTAGTGCCAATTTCATGTGAGGAGTTGAGCCACATAGGTGTACCTGGGTAGACGATGAGGTGTAGATCATAACATGGTGGGTGTAATAACAAAGTGGCGAATGCATGGGAACATATGAGATGGCCTATGGTAAATGGTGGCATGGCACTGAGCGTTGATATTCGGTGGTGCATGAAGTTGTGTCATGGATTTTAGGGCTATGCAGTGGAGTGTTGTGGTGTGTATTTATGTGTAGCAGAGCATGATGATGCACAACAATTTATAAAGGTGTTTTCGCTAGAGAGATCTCCTAACAACAATCCATTGGGTTTGAAACACTTAGATTTGGAGAGTAAGTTGATCATAGGGCCGACCGTGAGCTTCCCTTTATCACACACCAACATTACACACTGATGTCGAGGACTTTGATACCATCCCTTGATGCTCTCCTTGCGAGAAATTTAACCTAGGAGGTTCATCTGAGATAGTTGGATGGGGCACGATGCATCAAGAGAGAGGCTTTCCAGCTGTGGCATATTGGCAAGGTGCGAGTTGGTGGATGCAGACTTGGGGGTAGTCCAATCTTCTGTAGAGGTAATAATTACCCCACACTTGAGCCCACACTCAGGAGAGCCATGGCTCCCTTTTGGTGAGACATTCTAAGGTGTCTCAGGAGCATCCATAACAGTTTGTGGACCTTACATGCAAGCAGATGTTTAGACTCTAAGCAGTGTTGGGGAGTACTTTCAGGAGGCAGGATGATAGATCCCACTATGTGGTATAGCTGACATAGGGTAGGTTCATATGCAATAGATTAGTTCATGATGTGAGAGGCAATATATCAATTGCACGCAAGGGCTTGAGAAGTGGTTCAGGTTGGCGCCAGCATCTATCAGGACTATGTCGCAGTCATTCTCGTTGTGTGATCCAGGGATCTGGCTAGTTGATTGGACACTTTGTTTCATGATGAGCAGGAGTAGGCCAGAGGATGATCCAACTCGCACTTGGTTGGACATGCAAGGGAGCATTGAGGCCTTTATCGCATAGCAAGATTGGTTTTCCTTGTTGCTGCTACAAATCAGAGTGAGTGTTGGATGGGTAGGTCATGACATCGAGGGGATTCTTGGGCCAAATGCATTGGGACTCCATAGATATTTTTCCATCAAGTCCTAGGAGAGGGGGATATATCTTGTGTGTGATGCAAAAATCGTCATGACTAGAGTGGCACAAGGACATCATGGTGGCACCCCTTTTGTACTAGCTTGGGATTCTAGCCTAGCAGGGCTTAGCAATTCAACTACCCATGGAGGTGAGTGGGTTTCTATAGGGGAAGGTCATGCATATCTTCCATTGGGTTTTAGTGACTTTTTGGTGGTGTGGGGGACTTCATGCGTTTAGCAGGGTAATTGGCTGGAGGAGATTAGGGGAAGTGCAGGTAGGTGAGGATTGCATCTTCAAGGGTCTACTCCTGAAGTGCATGAGAAACACTATTTACTAGAGCAGTTTCACGAGGAGATGATCATGATTTTATATTACCATGATGCTTTACTTAGTGGCGGTATGTAGGGGATGTCTGGTGCATATGATGAGTTGGATAGTGAGTGGAGAAAGGGGTGCCTCATGCTAATCAAGATGGCTTGGGCTTATAGCAGCATGAGTCAGAGATCAGGGATGGTTGAGTGGTAAATTTGGGACCATGGTATTGTGTGCAAATATTGTTGGGGTCAGTTGATCGAGAGGGTTCCTGTTCAGGCATTGCTTGAGGACAAGCAATTTTTGGTGGGGAGGATTGTAATGTCCCCAATTAGATTAATTTTGCTAAGATGAATTTCTATTTTTTAAATTGGGTGTTGGGAAATATTTTGGAATGTAATCTTATGAAAAGTGCATGGAGGGAGTTCCCACCTAATTTTTGGAGAGTTGGAGGCCACCAAAATTAGAGAAAATTAAAGATTAAATTGATATCAAAATATGGGGCCCACATAAAGTATGCACTTACGGAAGAAATAATTCAAATTCCTTGAGGCAAATTGAATTGGTGGAGGGACTCATAAGGAATGCATGGCTAGAAATTATAAAAGGAATGAGGGACTAATAAGGATTTTAGTTATTTGAAAATCGAATTTTCCTTAGTTGTTGAGCTGATCCAATATTGTGTTGTTTAGCACAAGAGCTTCCCAAGGAGAGAAGCTCAACCTTTCTTCAGTGGAATTCGAGTGCCACCTTAGGAAGACTTTACTTCATCACTGAAATTGGAAGAGGCATCAACTACAAGTCCCATGCATTTCTGGAGTAGAGCACATAGTCTAGGAGCCACCACTACATAGATGGAGGATTCACTAGCTGTTTCTGGAGCTGGGTTGTTGGGGAATTTACCGAAGAAGCTACTGAAGTGTTGTTTTATCATTTTCATGAGTGTGGAGGGTAGCTATAGCTAAGAGGATGAACCTACACGCAACTTTCTCATTATCATACATAGGACTGCATCATCTGCTCCATGACTGTGCAATCCTTGGAGAGAGACTCTTTTGGGGCAACATTGTTCGAGGGAGTTTGGAGATAGGGTGCTGCAAAATCTTTGGGAGGGAAATTTGAGGAGGATTGCTAGAGTTTCTAGAGAAGAGATTGAAAGGAGCAACCACAATAACATAATTCAAATTTGGTGGAGGGCCAAGCTCTGAAGGGTCAAATTTTGAAATTTGGAACTAAGGAAAACCCTTTCCGCATTTTTATGGGATCTAGGGCAAGGGGCACTCTCCTAATTTTATAGAATTTATGGGCACTCTAGATTGGGAAAATCATGGGGTGAAGTCAAGTAGCAGTGTAGTTTTGGAGCAACAATGCAATTTGTTTTAGGAGCTTGCTATTATAGTTGTTGAGCTTTCTTGTATTCATCACTTGGTGATTGTAACTTGCCTCGTGCATGCCTAGGTTCATTTTATCCAACTCATTTGTAACACAACACTATTATAATAAAATCTTGGCTAGTTTGTGGATTTAGAGATATTTCTAGTTATGTGTATGCATTTTTGAAAAAAATTCTGTTATTATCTTTGCATAACTTCGTTATCATTGTAAAATTTCCATTAGGAATATTACACATATACATTTTATTTAAAATGAGAAAGTTAAATAAATGTTTGAGTGTGAAATTGAACATTTCAATTATTGGATATTCATGAAAATAAAAATAATTTCGTTTTATTTGAAAAATTAATGTATTCAAAAATGTGTGTGAAGTAGAAGAGATTTTTTTTTATTTTTTTTAAGTTAATTACTATGCACGAATAAAATAAGGAGAAGAGGAAGGAAAAATGATTTCAAATTCAAATGGATAGTGGGAAGAATTACATAGACTTATAAAATACTAGTGAGAGGACTTAATTAAAACAAATTAGTGACTAGTTTTTCACTCACTCAAATAATAAAAGAGGAGGAGATCAAGAACATCTTGGAGTAAAATTAGGAAGAATAGTAGATGGGTGATGAATACTCATTATTTTGTATTTTTAATAGAGGAATAACTGTGCATGTGAGTGAAACATGAGTGGATGAATAATAGGATATTAAAGAAATTCTATATTTTTGCATAAAATGGGAAAGTGCCTTGAACTACAAATCCTACAAAATAAAGCTTGAGTTACAAAGCTCACATACTTTTTTCCCTATTGTCGGATAGTTTTTGTAACATAAAATTTTCTTATAATTAATTATTGTTGAGCTTGGCCTATTATAAATTTATAAAGTGTGATTGAGGTGGGTTTCCCTCATCATATAGATCATTACTTAATTTTATTATTTGTTGGTATTGTAACTTTCATACAACTCCATTACAACTTAGGGATCTTTGACGAATGAGTGCAACCATTAAAAATTGGTAAGGTGGTCAACTTGTGGAATTTAGACAATTAGAAACATGACACAAAGATAAATTAAAACTCGTAAACCAAAGCATCACAAGTTGGGAATCATTTTCATGGTAATATTATAAATTCACCATTTGAGTAAGTATTGTTGTTATTTAAGAAGATATTATTTTGAGTGTATAATACTAAGAAAAGCATAACCAATGGATGGATGGCTCAAATATTGGATATGTTTTCTTTAGCTTTATATTTCCTTTTATTCTTTTGTATCCACATATTGGATAAACAATGCATTGTTAATGTGCATAAGGTATATAAGGATTTTACATTGATATTTTTCACATGGCTTCTTCATGATAAAGTTTAAAATTAAGCTAAGAGTTTATGAACAATAACCAAAAAGGATAAAAATGTTATTTTCAAAGAAAATATTATTTTTTTTGTCATTTTAAAGCTCGAGATTCATCACAATGAAAACACCAATCTTAACCTTGTGGTTGTTTTAAATGACATTGGGAAACTATATGCCAATCTTCACTTCTCAATCAAGGTTGATTCTTTCTAAAGGCTTTTGTGATACCCTTGCTGCAATTGCTCTTGTAGACACGATTTTTTTATATTTGTAAATATTGTTTGGAAAATGATGGATGTCGGGCCATGACTTAAGTTGATCAATTATCTAAAGGAATTTATGATGAATTATTTTTTCATTGGAATTTTTATGTTAAATAACATGAAGGTGATGTAGAATTGTCGTTGTCCAGAGAATTGTTAAGTGGTTAAGTCCAAATGAAGGACCTTCAAAACTATGCCAAAGTTCATGGTAGAAAGATTGCCACTAGGAAACATCATGATTCAAGAGAGACAGTTATGCTGAGTGGAAAGATAACCTTAGCTGGATAGAAATGTAAGCTGACTCGTAAAAAGTTAAGAATAAGAACAATAGTAGAAAAAATTGTGCTTATGAAGGAAAAAGGAAATATTTTTTCCTAATTTGAAAAAAATCCTAAGTAAAGCAGAAAAGGTGGGTATATCTTAAAAGCATGACACTATTAGGAAAAAATTGTTGGGAAGAAAACAATATATACCACTAAGTGGGAACAATTAGAGACTTTTTTTTTCTCTGGAGAAGAAGAGTCAAGAATCAAGAATTTTGAGATGAAGGGGAGTTGTTGGTAGTGCAACTCATTGATTGGAAGGAACATACCATTTCCTATAGCATTCCCTAAAGAACGTATTGTTGGTAACATAAGTCATTTAAAAGTAGTGTAGACCCTCTTATTCAATATGGAATTGTTTTGACTACAATGAATGCTTGCATAGCCATGGAACTACTTATTGTTAAATTAGTTGGATTTAATTGTGACTGCTTGTTGATAATGACTTACAAAAAAAATATAATGAATATGGTTAGATATCATTATGACAAATTAAATAAGTGAGTCAATATTAATTAAATTATTGTGATGGGTGTTTTTCAAGAAGATTTGATGCTTTGTGTGAAAAGAATGTTTAACTCGAGATCTAGTAAATTATCTGTGAATGTAAGGATATGCTAGCTAGTGTATTTCTATTATTAGGTTCAAGAATTTCAGAAAAATAAGCCTACTATATTTAATGGGATACCAAGATTCATGATATAAAATATAACTATTATATGACATCTGAGCTCATCATGAGGTAAATTAATATATGTCATATAGGATAATCAAGAGGCAGGGTATATAATATGTGGATGGATACACCTAGTGATTATACTGACATAGTTTAATAGGAAAAATCGATAAAAGCTTCAGAATATAAGCATTCATGAGACTAAAATCTAGTAGTTGAATATGATAAGCAGGTAGTTTATTAGTGTAAGGAAACATGTAATAGAAAGATGGTAAACTACCTCCTTGATATTATAATTTATTTAGCATAACTAATTGGTTAAGAGTCCAGGACATGGAAATATTTCCTTCTTAGGAATAACCATTTTGATCTCATGTCATGATTTATACTATTTGGTTAAAACTATTAAAAGGGACTTATATCTGTACATGTATTTAACTCTTTAAATAAAATAACAAATCTTTAAATAGATTAAATTTTTTATTTTATGAATGCAAGTAAAAGAGCCTATGTCCAAAGATAAAGTTTATATTTACTATAACTATAACATTTAAGTAGAGGAACAAACCCTTTGGATATTCAAATGATTAGAGGATGTTAATATACAATGTCACCATAACTATGGGAAAAAGCCATAAATAACATGTCCAATTTTTATCCTCTATAATGATACATGTCTTTAATACAAAGGGAGTACACCAGAATAGGAGAGAAGTAATAATACTTCAATTTAAAAATTAGTGTTGACTTAGCCCAACGATAAAGAGCTACAGTGCAAGAAGAATATAATTGAGAACCACTAAATGAAAACCATCCCATATATAGATGAATAAACGATAAACTATTGTGGGTAATAGCCCCCATAATAATTAAAACTGAGATTTGACATTTTAATTTGAAGGAAAACCATAACAGAGACAGTAATCTAAGAATTCATAAGTAAGAAAAACATATCGGGCATTACATAGTACAATCAGATGAAGATAACTATAAAAGGCCTGATTAATATTACATTTCTATTTTAATGAATGCAAAATTTCTACAAATATAAATATGAGTAAGGAGTGGCTAAAAGCTTGCTAACGATAACAAAATTACCATAGTTGGTAAACCAACTTAAACCAAAACTAGAACCAGGTATCCGCATAGCTACCCACAATTTTAGTAAATAAAATCGTGACCAACAAAGTTGAGGGTAACCATGTTAGTCAAATACAAGTCACCAATGGAATCTCCACACATTTGACCTCTGAGAAGAAAAGGGTTTGATTAGTAGTGAGGGCCTCTTACTTGAAAGAGAGTAGAAATTGTATAAGGCTTCAAAAGGTCTGAGACATGGGAGATGAGATGTACTTGATGAGACAAATGACACAAAAACGATGTCAGCATTAAAACATTTTTTGTTAAATTAGATCAACCACAGAGGAAGGGGACGTAAATAACTGCTTAGTGGTCCCAAGAAGACAGTCACATATCACCAAGAAAGAAAAAAAGGAATTGTAGTTATCGATAACCCTATTAGAGAGGCAAGGGAAAACAAATAACCTTAAAAAATAACTATAATTATAGTGCCAAGGTGTGAATTATGAACAAACAAGAAAACCCTTCGTATATTGAAAAATGAAATTAACACAGACAAATATATAAAGCACATATATAAACCAGACACAAAATATTGGCAGAAAAAGGCAGACGCCTCATGTTTCCTCAGGTATTCTCACTTTCATTTTCATTCTTCATTTTTATTATACATAATTGAATATAGTGTTACAAATAAATAGATGAGAGACAATGTTCTCCAGATAGTGCGTGCTATCTTAGACACCTTTGGTTGAGATAATTTCTGCTTTGGTTGAGATAATTTCTCACCAGACGCACACCAATATAGGAGTTACCTAAACTAACTCCTATTTTAGAGGAACAACCCAAGAGTTAGGCACAAATTCCTAACTTGGAATATTTAATTTATTTATTTATTTTTGGATTTATTATTATTTTATGACAGAGGCTAACATCGTACTCTTACCTAGCAGTAACAAATTATGGCTCAAGCGGCAAGCCAAAATTGAAATGCAAAGTCCTACTAACATCTTCTCCCTAGAAGGTCACAAGAAAGACTTCAATAACAAACCCTTTTCCAAGACCTGAAAAGAGGATTTTGCATGGGTCAAAACATGGAAGAAATTGGGCCAATTACATATTAGGAACATTGCCAAATGCACAAGGTATTAGGAATAAAAATTACTTGTAATGAGTAGAAAACCATCTCTAATGTTTTGTCATTTCAACAATTACATGCTCAACCTACAATAGGATGCAAAGGGGATGGGCATGGGGAGAAAAAAAAATGCCACCATAACAATAAAAAATGACAAGAAAATGAATATAATTGAACTGAATACCATGGATGAGGTGTGAGATAGAAATCCATGAAATACCAATCTCAAGGTCCCATAGACTCTACGGAAATAAGTCAATGGGAAATGGCCAAGAACTGTTGAGTTCTAAAAGAGTGAAACCATAGAGCTATCATTATTTCCATAACTTTTAGACTCCAAACTTGCAAAGAAAACATTATAGAGAACATTGGTACTATATATACACAACATATGGATAAAATTTTAGGAGAAAAACAAAAATAACCCATTGGGCACACTTATAGAATAGCTCCACCTCAGAATTCGAGGCACACCCTTTGAATATAATAAGTTATTATGATAATTGGCAGGAAACAGTAACAAATTGAGCAAGGGAAACCACGGCCAAAGGGTCGAAACTATCTTAGTATCTAGAAGAGTAGTAGAATGTATGGAGAAACGAATAAATGAAACTAAATGAGGGTAGTCTACCCTAGCTAAAATGTAGACCTAATCCCATTCTCTACGTTGGATCACCTTGTGTGATCTCAACCATCCAAACATAAGCCCATGTCACAACCAAAAGGTGGATATATGTATAAGGGACTGTTGAAAAGGTCACGTGATAAGAAATTGGTAAGGGGGTACCATTTTAATTGTCAATTTCAAAGGCTAAGGTTTAAACCGTAATGCCAAAATATAAAAATCTAGGGAAAATGTTGACGGGAAGGGTGTAACAATAGAGCCCATGGTATATAATATAAAAATAATATTAGGGGTTCCCAAGATGAGTACATATAAAACTTCAAAAATAATATGGAGTATCTTAAATCAATGGGCGAAACCTATAAGGTATGACAAAAAGGAAAATACTCAGCCCCATATTAGCAACATATACATGCTTTAGAATAAGTGTGTTGAGTAAATAGAAATAAAGTCATTGTGTATACATGTGAAGTTTCATTAAGTGAATTAAAAGGTATCAATGTGAACCTAATACTTCCAAACCATAAATGATGAATTACCAAGAAGAGACATGGTTATTACTAAGCATAAAGAAAGAAAAATAATTATCTATGTATTCAACATAATAACATGTAAATGCATATCATCATGGTGGGAATCACATGAAAGTGTAAATTAACACAATAAATAGTTTTTTTAGTGTCAATTCTAATTTAAATTACATGAGGTATCAGAGGTGTAGGTTTCATATTGAGGAAAATGGACCACCCACTAATTGGAATCTAACAAAAAAAAATTGTTTTACATAAAAGTAAGAAGCAAAGAAGAGGACAGTTATGGTAGAAACATTTGCCAGACCTCCTAATGAGGGAGAAAAAATATGGGTACAGTTAGGAGATGAGGCATCGCCTCCTATAATAGAACTATTGGAAAATGAAAAAGGCATGAAATTTGAAATAGTTAGTATTAAAGAAAATAATGAACAATTCTTGAAATCAAGTCCAAAGCAAGAAAGGCTCATGAAGAATTTAAGTAAAAGATCAAGTGTGAAACCCATAGGAGTAGAGGTAGAAGAGGAAGGGGAGTAGTCAAAATGGAAAATTGTAGACAACAATGATGACAATGAGGCTAATAGACCTCATGAGTGTGAACAATAAAATGATAAAATTTCATAGAAAACACTCCAAAAATCACCTAAAAAGGGGAAATAATAGAAAGTAGAACTAAAAGGGGAGTTTAAAAATATTAGACCTCCAACATTTGATGGTGAAACAAAATAAGTAGTAGAGGCATGGCTACTGAATATGAGTAAATAATTTTAGGTGTATGAGTATCCTAACAACCTAAAAGCTAGACTAGCCACTTATCAACTACAAGGCAAAGATTCAGTGTGGTGGGAAGAGATAACGATGGCGCATAAGATAGAGGAGAAGGCTGTAAGCTAGGAGGATTTCCAAAAAAAAATCAAGGAAAAGTACCTAATAGAGAGATGCTATGATGATAGGGAAAAGGAATTTCATGATTTGAAGCTAGGTTAAATGCCCATGGATAAACTTATTGCTAACTTCACCCATCTATTGTGGTGTGTTCCCTATATTCACAAGGAGAAGGCTAAAGTTCAGTAGTTTTTCAACCCTTTCTTACAAAGAAATAATTGAGTATAATAACCCAAAAAATATGGATGAATCTATTAGGAAAGTCAAATTTGTTATCAATAGTCTAAGACAAGAGGTGAAAATTCAAAAAACTATCCAAATAAGAAAAATTATAGCTTTGTGCTAGGAATAAAAATGTCATAATTTTCTCCCTTTAAAATTACTGGTTAAAAGTCACCATTAAAAAATTGTTAACAAAAATAATAATAAACAACATAAGACTCAATCTAATTCAAGGTACAAAAAAATTGAGTTGAATAGTAAAGGGATTAATGAGAAAGAATGAGAAACAGTGAGGTGTTGGGGATGTAGAGAGCCTCACATGCTTTGGAATTTCCCATACAATATAAAATCAATTCAATCCCTGCAAAATATACAAGAGGCCTCCACCATGAACGTTGTGGCTAGAAACATTCTTAGAATTAATGCAACATTAGAATACCATTAAGCAAAACACAAGTCTACAATGATTGAGATCAAAGTTAATCTCCTAAACCAACCTGTGTTCATTTTAATAGCTCCAAATATTAGTTTTAGCTATATCAACCCACAAGTAGTGCATAGGTGTAAGCTAAGTACAAAAAAAATACAAAATTTTCTAGCTGGTCCAACTTACCACCCATACAAAAATGAAACTTAACAGTTATGTTAAATGTTATTCTATTAACTTGAATGGATGTAATAAAGTAATGAACTAGAATGTTTAACCCTTAGACCCTTATGATGTACTAGTATGAATGGACCAGTTAGAAAAGAAAAGATCAATCATTAATTGTTTAGATAAGACTGTCACCAACACCACAAATGAGGGTGAGGTACAAATTATAAAATAGATACCAAGACCAATCTATGCCAGGAAAATATCAACCCTACAACTTCAAATATGTGCTAGAAAAGGTTGTAAATTATTTGTTGTACAAATAGAAGACCTTACGTAGGAAACTATTTCTAGAAATTTAGATGATTTAGCAGTGATTAGAGAGTTCAAAGTTGCCTTCCTAGATGAGATTCCTAGGTTACAACCCAAAAGGGATATTGATTTCTTCATTGAGCTAGTACCTAGGGTTGCTTCAATATATAGAGTGCCCTATAGAATGAGGTACCAAAACTGATGGAATTGAAATTGGAACTTCAAGGGTTGTTAGGGCTAAATGTTTCAGCTTCAGGAGCACCAAATTATTTATGACGAACAAATATGGTACCTTTACAATGTGTACTGATTATAGGAAGTTAAATAAATTGAAAATTAAGAATAAATACCCTCTACCTAGGATAGATGATCTCCTTGGCCATGTAAGAGGAGTCGTTGTATTTTCTAAGATAGATATAAGGTCTGGTTATCATCAGCTGAGAATTAAATACTAAGACATACATAAAACTACTTTTATAACTAGATATGGCCACTATGAATTTGTAGTCCTTCCATGACTCACAAATGCTCTAGGTATGTTCATGTGATTAATGAATAATGTATTCATCCAATATTGGAAAAGTTTGTGTTTATTTTTATTGATGACATCTTAATCTACTCCAATACTCGTGAAGAACATGACCAACACTTGAGAATAGTTCTACAAGCAGTTAGAGAACATCAACTTTTTGCTAAGTTCAAGAAGTGTGAATTCTATAAGGATCAGAACCAATACTTGGGGCATGCGATTTTCAAAGAAGGAATTGTAGTAGACCCTAAAAAGGTCAAATAAAACCTTAATTGACCTATCCCTGAGGATGTAGCATATATTAGAGATTTTATGGGAATCACAAGTTACTACCTTAGGTTTATTGATGTATTTTCTAAGTTGGATATCCTATAGCCTCACTACAAAAAATAGGATTTAATTTTTTCTAGGCATTGAAATGCCAAGAAAATTTTTAGAAGTTGAAACATTTATTAACAGTAGCTATTATACTTAAAATTGTGGATCTTGATAAGGACTACACTGTTTGTACATATTCTTTCTTGGAAGGGCTAGAAGGGGTATTGATGAAAGACAACCATGTAATAGCCTATGGGTCCAAGAAATTGAAGGATAATGAGAAAAAATATGCTATATCTGATCTTGATTTGGCTACAGTAATACATGCATTAAAAATGTGGCGTCATTATTTGTTAGAAAATAAATTTACATTGATTACTGATCATATCAGTTTGAAGTATTTATTCATCCAACTGGATATAAATGCCAGATAGGGGATATTTATTCATTTCCTATGTGAGTTTGATTTTTTAGATCAAAAATATCAAAGGAAAGGATACACATTGAGAAGAAATGTAAACAATAATGGTGAAAAAAATTCAGTAGTATTAAGACATATTTTGTGCAAGAAGTTAAAGCATCCATTGTGCAGGATCACATTTATCAAAAAATACAAGAAAAATTTAGAAGTGAAGATGGCCAAATATAAAATTATGAATATTCATTTAATATTATGAGTTTTTAACACTCAAAAAAATAATTTTCATCCCTGATATGCCTAAAATCAAGTAGCTAATTTTAGATGAACAACACAAAAATCCTTTATCATCTTTTTCAAGATATTAGAAAGTTATTACAACACTGGGGAAGGAACTTTACTAGACATGAATTAAAGGAGAAGTAGTGGAGTACTTATCCAAGTGTTTGGAATATCTAAAGGTTAAAGTGAAGCACTGGGACCTTTCTTGATTGTTAAATCCTCTACCCATTCCAGAATGGAAATTTGAAATATTCTCCTCCGATTTCATTACTGGACTACCTAGAATAAGAAAGTAACATGATTCAATCATGCTGGTGGTTGAAAAATTAAACAAAGAATCCCACTTTATATACGTTCACTCTAAGTATAAAAATGTGTAGGTAACTGATTTTTTTATGAAAGAGATCTTTAGGCTATATGGAGTACCAAAAACGGTCATATTAGACGAAGATGCATAGTTTACCTCCAGATTTTGGAAGGTGCTTCTTGCAAGGATAGATACAGAAACAAAATTCAACAGTGGATACCTTCTACAAATATATGGGTAAACATAAAGGACTAACTAGATTCCAGAGGATATGTTTTGCATGTATGCGATGGATCAACCCACAAAGTGGGAAGATTACTTGCACTATATTAGATTTTACTACACAATAGTTATCGGGAATCTCTTAGAATGAGTCCATTTAAAGTCATTTGTGGACAAAAATGTCATACTCCATTAAGTTGGAGTCAATTAGATGATCGGTTGGTTTTGGGACTAGAGCTTGTTGGGTCTTCGTTTTGTCCTACTTTTTATCTATTTCTCTCATGTTGTTGATTGGCTAAATGATTATTTTTGAAGAGTATTTTCTACTTATTTGCTTTAAAAGTATTAAAAAAGAATTAATGTGAGTTTAACTAAGGCTTGTATGTTGTACAATTAAAGATGGTTTTATTATAGTTTGGGATGTGCCTGCATCGTTGCATTCACATGCCTACACTATTGCACTTACCTGCCTGCACCATGCATTGGGATTCTTGCAGTAGTTACAGTGGGCTTGTTGCACTATGAAGGATTCCTGAACTACATTCACATTCCTGCACTATGAGTCCAATGATTCTGCATTGCTGCTCTTAATTTCTTCACCAAAACATCCTTCATTTTACTGATGTTTCTTTTATCACGAATTTTATCTTCGATGATGAAGTGATTTGGGCAGTAATATGTCTACGTATTGTTAGTTTGAAACAAGTGATCGTTATGTGGGATGGAATTATGGTTGTGGATGCAAATAATCATGGAACATGCTATGTTTGGAGGTTGATGTGTGGAACATAGACAATGACGAACTTCAAGCCATTGCATGAGCTTCAAGCACATAATTCATACATTCTGTTGATGGAGCTTTCCTTGTTATTGAATCAGCTCCAAGACAATATGGGCAAAGTAAGATTAGAGGTTCAATTCCACGGGCATTATTGAGCTTGAGATTTATATTCAAGGAGCATCATATGGCTTTGCTCAACTACGCCTTGTGGGTGTTATAAGACTTATTGGGACAATCCACATTATATGCATCGAAAGAAGTTTTAAGGTGAAGGAGTCGGAGCATAATGGAAAAGGGTAGAAGCCATACGTTTGCAAGGGGCCCAACCTCCACTTATTTTTAACAAAGATGTTGAAGTTGTATGGGATGGGCATGTTCACTCTGAGTGAGCGAACTCCTTCTTGGACGTGATCGATAAAGATCATCAGCTCATCAACCGACCCTAGAAAATCTAAATATCTGTCTCAGCTCAGAAGGGATTTGTAGGAAGTTCAACAGAGCAGTTCCATTTGCATCAAACACTTCAATGATTTGAAGTCGAACTCAGAGCTCACAGTGCTCATCCCTCTCTACAGAATCTCAGTAAAGTGGAGGATGTCTTCCTAGTGCTTTCGGCTAAATTCCACCTTGATAATCACCCTGTCAGTAATGCAAATGATGTGGAGATCAGAATTAGTGTGATCGCTCTAGATTCGATGCTCGATAGTCCAAGTCAATACGAATCTAATCAAAGGAGTTATGCACCGATGACAACCTATGAGTAGCTCACACAAGGAGAAAATCTCTCACTCAGATCACATCTTCCAGCAACAGTTATTCTAGGAAAAGAGGAACGATTCACCAAAATCGTTCCCTCTTTCGAAACTCAGTTCAAACTAATTATTAATTCCGCAGATTGTTAAAACTAATAATATTCCCTCCAGTGTTTTAATTGGATTTTGAAAAGCCTCAATTTGTAAATCAATGCCTATATAAACTGCTTGGAGCGATAGTCAGAAATTAATCATTTAATTACCGTAAGGAAGGAGATCGACCCAGCCAATGATAGTGTGCATCGAAGAAGGCACATAAGGGAAGAGGAGATTTTCCAATGTAGCCTCACACAATTCATTAGTTTCGAATCACTCCTCTGGTCTTGTTGGAGTTGAGTGATGTCTGCATAATGTAAACACTGTTTTCAGTAATTAATTGAAGCAATTTCCCAGCATGTTCCATTTATCTACTTGTTGTGTCCAATAATTTCTATTTATGTTTTAACTAGGCACTCAAATAGGGTGTGAGCTGGCTAGGTTGGCCACTAGACTAGCTCGACACTACTCTCATCTTTTAAATTAGATAGCATTTCGATTCTTGTTTGTTTGCTTTGTGAATTTGATTTAGTTACAGTTTCTTTCTGCCTTCGATTAATTTCATTTAATTTGCTGCAATGTTTTCCTTTCAGCTCTAAACTTCATTGATCTGCCGCATTAAGAAATTATTCACATCCTTAAGATTTGTGCTTACACTTGGGATATTCCTCTAGTAGTTCTTATTTGCAAGATACACTTATGCATTGATAAATTGTAATTGATTTATATTTCAGAACATGAAAATGATGTGAGTAATTATGGTTTTGAGGTACTGACATATTCATTTAAACAATGCTTACAAAAAACCATATGTTACTTGTATGCCACGGATCCGATATTAATGAGAACAAATTGCGAACAATAATATTTACTTTCCTTTAACTTCTAGACATTTCTCCATGATTTATTTTCAATACAAGGAAGGTGAGAAATTCATATTAATCTAATTTCTTTCATGAGTTCATTTACAAAGTAAATTTCCTTATGTTGTTGATGCTTGCAAGTTTACACAGAATTAGTGCAGGTAGAGTTAGTGAAAGCAGAATGGTTTTGAATTTCTTTTGAATTTATTCCAGCATTTACAGTCTTCTTGCTATTATGCTGGCACTGCTTGATTTCAAGTTCACTTTTCCTTCTATTCACTTGTAATTAGAATTTCCTTTCTCATTGTTAATTTCCTTTTATTTCCTGCATGATTTAATTTTGTGGATTGATGTTTTCTTGAATTCTCTTTAGTGTAGGATTTCATTTATTGATGATATTAATACGCAAGATAGAGTAGCATTTATTTTGTAGGTTGCCAGGGTCTTTCTTTGGGATTTCCAGTGCTGCGTCTTGAAATTCACAAACATTCCAGATTGACAAATTAAATTTTGGTAGATTTATAGATCCTATACCGCACCCAACATTTTGGCGTCATTGTTGGGGAGGTGCTTAGCAGATTGACCCTAGTAACCTGTTGCAGATTGGTTTTCTCTTTACTTAGTTTTTTGCAAATTTTATTTACTTTGAATTTGTTTCTTTGTTGCATTCTTTTTAATTTATTTTTTCATTTCTTGGGTGTTGTAAGAACACCTTCGCCCTTCCCCCCCCCCCCCCCCTTTATCTATTCAACCACATCTAATATATCCAACTTGTAAAGATATGAAATGGTATTTCGAGGCATTTTTTTTAACGAAGAGTTTTGAGGCTAATATGAATCATTCAATGCACTTATTTCACTGATTAGTTTCCAAGAACATTCAAATAAGGAGTCTCAAAGTAGTACATGGAGAACCTCTTTTAGTTCAGTAAGAAATGGAAAACATTGTTATTTTTGAATTTCCTATCAAAGATCTAGGAGTGGCTCAAATGCATAATATTCCCCCATCTGCACTACCAAAATTTCATGGTTTGGAAATTAAAGACCCAAATACATTCTTCTTGGAGTTTGAAGTAGTTTGTAGAGGATATGGTTATTGTACTAATTCTCAAAGGTTGCAAGTGTTTCCTCTCACTCTTAAGGGAGTAGTTCTCTGATGGTTCATAAGCCTTGGTGGGAACTGCATTCAAACATGGGAAGACATGAATAATATATTCTTGGAGAAATATCAAGACTACTACTAGGTCGGTAAAGATATTTTTGGAATAAAACAAAGGGAAAATGAAAGCTTGGAGGATTATGTGGAGCGATTTAGATACAACGTCCAAAAATCAAAACATAAGAATTTGGTAAAAGAGACCTTGAAAACACTCCTACTCAAAGGAACCAAAGATGAATTTTTAGAACCTTTAAATCTGGTAGGTGCAGGCGATGTTTCTCACTTACCATATGATGATGTTTGTAAATTATGCATTAGTTATTCAAGAGGAATATCCAAGATCGATTAGAATTCTAGAGAACTTTCTTCTCAATTTTTGGAATCTACTACAAAAATGGGAGCTACAAAATATTTTCTAAATTTACAATTGGATGATTTGCAGGAAGAATGAAAGCAGTGTATGGAGGAACATTCAACAAATTATTTCCCATCACTATCAGGGTTTCAACAAGTATTTAAGGAATCAAGTAAGGAAATAAATCAACCGCCAGGTATAACTCAAAACTCATCATCATTTAATACTTGGAGTGATATTTATTGTCCCCAACAGGTTCCTCAATGCATATATAACCCCACAGTTCCATGGAAGACTTATAATCCTCCTTTGATTCAATACCCCACCATATTCTTGTAATGGCTCTCTCCCTGGAGCTAGATATTCCCACAGCCTCAAGGATGGTTTGAACTCTTGCCTAGGGAAATTCCCCATACAAATTCCATTACCTAATCCACAATAGTTTTAGTTCTCATCCAATGTACCACCATGTTAACCTTCTCTATGGTCCCAACGATTTGTGCAACCAAACCCTAATTTCAACAATCAAGTTTCACATCAATTTAAGACACATATTTTTCCTACTCACTCCCCTATCAAATGTAATGTCATGTCTTTTAGAGAGGTTAAAGGAGTGAATCCAAAAACTTCCCCTACTACAACACATCATTTACCTCGGGAAGAAACTTTAATCCATAAACCATTAGAGAAGAAATCCATGTTTGGAAATTGTTTGGAAATTGTTGTTGAAACTCACAAAGAAGAAAACCCTAGTGTTTCCCTTAACCATCCTTGTCAATCTAAAGAGAGAAATCTTCAAGCTGTGGAAGACCTATAAAAGTTGGAGAACCATGAATATGTGTGTCCTATTGAATCTCGGTTCCAAACAATTGTTAGTACACCCCATTTCCTCATCATTCAAAAACTCTGATTACCATATCAAGTAAGTAAGTTGGTTTCTCATACTTCAATATGCGTTAAAGTGTGCATTCTAAACCCAAGTGTGAGTATATTTAGTATTTTGTTATGCACATGGCTTCATTGAAAGTATGCCCTCACTTAAAGGTGATATTTCTTTCTTTAAAAATAGGATAGGATAATAGGAGAATAATGAATAAAAATGCATAACAACACTCATGAGCTTGTGATTCCCTAAAAGCAAAACTTTTGAAATTTCTATTATCATGCACTCTCATGGTAAGACTTGTCAGAAGAAATTTACACTTAATACCTGATATCTTAAAGTGACTTTTATTGTTGATCAACATGTCAGACAAGGATATTGTTTTAAGTTACATGTAATACTTTTTCCTATTCTAACAAACTATCATCCAGAAAATCTTTTCAAATTCCTATTCGAAGGGACCAGCGAAAAACCTCCTATGGTGGACCATGCCTACAAAACTCTAATAAGCTTTCATAAAGAACCCTGACATAATCAACTCAAGGAATATTTTTGGTAATTATTCGAGATTTTTTTTAAATAAGTTCTTAGGGTAGCATGACCAACTGGTAAAGAATAGTAATTAAAAACTTTTCACGCCATCCTGCACTCATAAGGAGTATATTTTCTTCCCCACCTATTAAGTAACCCATCTAAGGTTAATCATAATCAAATGGTTTTTTTTAAACATAAACAAATTAATTGAGGGATAGGCGGTCTCATTGTGAGTTAACCTACTATGATCATGGGTCCTAAGAAGAATGAAATTACCCCACTAGTGACCAAGCTAGGGTAATGGATTTCAGTTGAAAAATGGAAGACAAGAGTTCTCATCACGAGTCAGCTTGTTCATTCTTGTTAGTTCTCGTGAATGACATTGTCAATAGCTGGTTACCCATCTAGGACAATAGCCTTCAATTAACTTCTAAAAAGAGAAAAAAGTAAAATATTCCTAAATTACCCTGGATCTACATCTAATAGGTGGGACAAAAGAATTTCATAAGGTTAAAAGGTACCCCTGTCGAGGCTATGGATGCCTACTGGTAGCAGGGCCATGCATGTGGTATTAAAGTTGACTCTACACTATAATTTACTTGGTTGTTTTTGCTTTCTCTGAACTCACTATAAATCTCTTTGAGAATGGCTTTAAAATCCTTCTGTTGTTATACCTTGGAGTTCTATTTTTTTGGAGTGATTTTTATGGGCATGGGAACCCTTAGTGTAGGTAATTCATTGTGCCCAGGAAGGAGGAGCTTCAACTATACATGGATAATGGTAAAATGGTCACTATGGGAAGATATTACTATGCCTACTCTTAGCACCATGATTTTAAATCATGTCACTCACATTGACAATAAGGATTTTAAAGTGTAACTTCTGATTAAGGATGCCTGTAATATATTCTTTTGGAAATTTTGAAACTTAGCTATTTTATCCAAGTAATAACACCATCCATGCAATTTACTTTTTATATCAGTTTTCGTTTTAGGCTTTGTTGAAATCAGTTTAGCAAATAAGGAGTCAAGCAGACACTCTGTTTTAGAACAAGCTTTATCTAGTGCAAGAAAGGTGATCACAAAAAATTATAGGAACATCATTTTGAAACACCTACAAATATTCTAATTTTATTTTTTTGCGAGGAAGTAACAACACTGGATTTCCTTGCATGAGGACTTGCAAGATGGTCAAGATGGGGGGATGTTGGGTCTATGTTTTGTCCTATTTTTTTTTTTTTTATCTATTTCTCTCATGTTTTCGATTGGCTAAATGATTATTTTTGAAGAATATTTGTTACTTCTTTGTTTTAACAGGATTAAAATAGCATTAATGTGAGTTTAATTAAGGCTTGTATGTTGCAGGATTAAAGCTGGTTTTATTATAGTTTGAGACATGCTTGCACTAGTGCATTCACATGCTTGGACCATTTCACTTACCTACCTGCACCATGCATTGGGATTCTTGCACTAGTTACAATGGGCATCTTGCACTATGAATGATTCCTGAACTACATTCACATTCATGCACTATGATTCCAATGATTCTGTATTTCTACTCTTAACTGCTTCACCAAAGCATCCTTCATTTTATTGAAGTTTCTTTTATCACAAATTGTATCTTTGATGATGAAGTGATTTGGGCAGTAATATGTCTATGTATTGTTAGTTTGAAACAAGTGACAGTTATGTGGGATGGAATTTTTTTTGTAGATGCAAATAATCATGGAACATGCTATGTTTGGAGGTTGATGCGTGGAACATAGACAATGACGAACTTCAAGCCATTGCATGAGCTTCAAGCACATAATTCATACATTTTTTGATGTAGCTTTCCTTGTTACTAATTCAGCTCCAAGACCATGTGGGCAAAGTAAGATCAAAGGTTCAATTCCGCGGGCATTGTCAAGCCTGAGATTTATATTCAAGGAGTAGCATCTAGCTCTCCTCAACTACGCCTTGTTGGTGTTATACGACTTATTGGGACAATCCACATTATATGTATTGATAGAAATTTTAAGGTGAAGCAGCCAGAGCATAATGGAAAAAGGTGAAAGCCATACATTTATAAGGGGCCCCACTCCACTTATTTTTAATAAAGATGTTGAAGTTGTATGGGATGGGCATGTTCAATCTAAGTGAGTGAACTCCTTCCTAGACGTGATCGATATATATCATCAGCTCATAAACCGACCCTGGAAAATCTAAAGATCTGTCTTAGCTCAGAAGGGATCTGTGTGAAGTTCAACAGAGCAATGCCATACATATCAAACTCTTCAATGATCTGAAGTTAGACTCAGAGCTCACATGCTCATCCCTCTCTACAAAATCTCAGTGAAGCAGAGGACATCTTCCTATTGCTTTCAGCTAAATTCCACCTTGATAATCGCCCTGTCACTAGTGGAAATTATATGGAGATCAGAATTATGGTGATTTCTCTAGATTCGATGCTTGATATTCCGAGTCAATATGAATCTAATCGAATGAGTTATGGACTGATGACAACCTGTCGGCAACTCATGCAAAAATAAAATCACTCAGTGAAATTACACCTTCCAACAACAGCTATTCCAGGAAAAGAGGAACGATTCACTAGAATCATTCCCTCTTTCGACACTTATTTCAAACTAATTCTTAATTTGGTAGATTGTTAGAACTAATAATCTTCCCTCCTATATTTTAATTGGTTGTTGAAAAGCCCCAGTTTGTAAATCAATGCCTATATAAACTGCCTGGAGCGATAGTCAGAAATTAATCAATTAATTACAGTAAGGAAGGAAATCGACCCAGCCAGTGATAGTGCACATCAGAGGAAGGTGCAGAAGGGAAGAGGTGTTGTTCCAATGTAGCCTCACGCAATTCATCAGTTGTAGATCACTCATCTAGTCTTGTTGGAGTTGAGTTATGTCTTCATAATGTAAACACTATTTTCAGTAATTAATTGAAGCAATTTCCCAGGATGTTTTGTTTATCTACTTGTTGTGTCTAATAATTTCTATTTCTGTGTGAACCATGCAATAAAACAGGGTGTGAAATGGCTAGGTTGGCCACCAGACCAACTTGACACTGCTCTCATCTTTTAAACTAGATAGCTGAATCCATTCTTGTTTGTTTGTAGTGTGAATTTGATTTAGTTACAGTTTCTTTCTCCCTTCGATTAATGTTATTTAATTTGCTGCAATGTTTTCCTTTCAACTCTAAACTTTGTTAATCTGCCGCATTGGGAAATTATTCATGTCCTTAAGATTTGTGCTTACACTTGGGATATTCCTCCAGTAGTTCTTATTTGCAAGATGCTCTTATGCATTGATAAATTGTAATTGATTTATATTTCAAAACATGAAAATGATGTGAGTAATTATGGTTTTGAGGTACTGACATATTCATTTAAAAAATACTTACAAAAAACCATATGTTACTTGTATGCCGCGGAGTCGATATTAATGAGAACAAATTGCGAACAATAATATTTACTTTCCTTTAACTTCTAGACAGTTCTCCATGATTTATTTTCAAGACAAGGAAGGCGAGGAATTCATATTAATCTAATTTCTTTCATGTGTTCATTTACAAAGTAAATTTCCTTGTTATGTTGTTGATGCTTGAAAGTTTACACAGAATTAGTGCAGGTAGAGTTAGTGAAAGCAGAATGGTTTTGAATTTCTTTTGAATTTATTCCAGCATTTACAGTCTTCTTGTTATTATGTTGGCACTGCTTGATTTCTAGTTCACTTTTCCTTCTATTCGCTTGTAATTAGAATTTCCTTTCGCATTGTTAATTGCCTTTTATTTCCCACATGATTTAATTGTGTCGATTGATGTTTTCTTGAATTTTCTTTAGTGCAGGATTTCATTTATTGATGAGTTTAATACGCAAGATAGAGTAGCATTTATTTTGTAGGTTGCCAGGGGCTTTCTTTGGCATTTCCAGTGCTATGTCTGGAAGTTCACAAACTTTTTGGATTGACAAATTAAATGCGAGTACATTTATAGACCCTATACTGCACTAAAGAATATGGAACATATGACTGAAAAAGTGAGACAAAACCTAAAGGTATCCCAAGATAGAAAGAAAATTTATGGAGATCAAAAAAGAATTCAAAAATTATATCATGTGGTGGTACGTGTCTACATTAAATTTAGAGAAATGAGTATATTGAAGTTAGGAACCTATGCTAAGTTAGCACCCAAGTTCTGTGGTTTTTTTGAGATACTAGCTGGAGAAGAATCAATGGCCTACTAGATAGTATTATGGGGTCACATTAAAGCACATAATGTATTTCATGTTTCACCACTAATGAAATATGTTCATGATCCTACTCATGCTATTTTTTGGAATGTGGTGAAGGTTGAACTCGAAGGAGAGTTCTAGGTCAAACCTCTACAAATTTTATATAGGAGGGAAACTTCACTCCAAGATCAAGTCATAGCTTCGATTGAAGTGCAATAGAAGAAATTCAGACCTTAGGAAGCTACCTAGGAAATGCAAGATAAAGTTCATGAAAATGTCCCTTCACTTTTCCAAAGGTGATGGAAACTTAGAAAACACTAAGGACAATATTTAATTCAAGGTGGGGGGAGATGTGATACCCCTAGTACAATTTCTTTTGTAAACACAATTGTTTTATATTTACTTGTAATTATTGTTTGGGCATGATGGTTGTTGGGCCATGACTTAATTTGACTGATTAACTAAATAAATTTTATGATGAATAAATTCTTGCTTTGGAAATGTTATGGGAAATAGATTGAGAGAAATGTAAACTTATTGTTGTACAAGGAATTGTTAAGTGTTAAAGTCTAAATGAAGGACTTCCCCAAATTATCCCAATATTTTTAGGAGAAAGATTTCCACTACGAAACAACATGATTGGAGAGAGACATTGTACTGAGTGAAATGATAAGATTAGCTAGAGAAAAATGCCAAGTTGGATGAAAAGTTAAGAATAAGCATAGTGGGAGAGAAAGTTGTGCTTATGAAGGAAAAGGGAAATATTTTTTCCTTCTTTTGAAAAAAAAAATGTGGGCATACGTTAAAAGTAGGAGACTGTAGGAAAAATTTGTTAGGAAGAAAAAAATATATCCCAATGAATGGGAACCATTCAAGATTGTTTTTTTCATTGGAGAAAAAGATTCAAGAAGCAAGAAGTCTGAGTTCAAGGGGATTTGTTGGTAGTGTAACTTGTTGGTTGGGAGGAATGTTCCATTTCCTATAGAATTCCCCAAAGGAAGTATTGTGGTAAGATAAGTCATTTAAAAGAAATGTAGACCCTCTTATTTAGCATGGAATTGTCATAATTACAATGAATGTTTGCATAGCTATGGAACTACTTATTGTTAAATTAGCAAGATTTAGATGCTAATGGTTGTTCAACCTGAATTTTAAGGAAAAACTACAATGAATATGGTTATATATCATTTTGACATATTAAATAAGGGAGTCAGTATTATATAAATTAGTGTGACGGTTGTTTTTCAAGAGGATGTGATGCTCTATTTGGTAAGAATTATTAACTTGGGAAGTAGTAAACTATATATGAAAGTAGGGATATGCTAGCGAGTGAATTCTCTTACTAACTTCGAGGAATTATAGAAATAAGGTTATTGTATTTCATGTGATGTTGTTGTAGTGGCTACAACACTCTCCAAACTTTTAGCCTGAATTTAATTTCGGAGCCTTCCTTGGGTTTTCCCTTGATGTTTGCAAGCACGTGGGCTCATCCTGTGAGCTCGTGTTGATTCTTTGCAGCCTCGTCACTTGAACATTCAATGCAAATATTTTTGTATGTTGGTCAGAATGGCATGCTTGCAGTCATGTTCTGGCCATCCACAAGGTCTCGCTTCGTGATTACAAGTTGTATTTGCTACGTAAATATCCATTGCACTCACACATGAAGTTGTATGCACTTTCACGTAAGCATCATCGCGGTCATTCAGCTATCTATCACAAGTGTCACGCTTGTTGCTCGGACCGTCAATCAATCACACTGAGTATATGTTGTCTTGATGTTTCTAGGCGTCTTATCATTGAGTCATGTTGAGTGTGTATTCGCAAGGTCATGTATGCACAAGTTCACTTGCTCACACAATTAGTCATTTTTCTGAAGTTCTAATGACCAAACCAACCCCCAACAATTGTACACCCACTGAGCTGCATTGTGCAGTTTCAGCTCTCTATGATTATGTACTACTACCCAGAATTCTGCGGAGCTTGAGGCTGCCTCCTAGAAACTCTTCTCTGCACATCCCTCGAATCGAATTGGCTAACTATCACCTAGAACAACACAAAAGTTTCCCAACAAGCTGTCTCAATCTGAGCTGCCCACAAGAAAATCAGCCAAGTATCTAACTAGTCAACTGGATAGTTTGACCACACAGTGATCTTGTGACTCACTCCCCCAAAAATTGCACAAAAGATACCAAGCATGCCTTCTCTACTGACTAAATAAACTGTGCATAAATTCCAGACAGACACCTAGTGTCCATCACTATCTCCCTCAAAAGATTGCACAATTTTCCAGCTAGTCACAGTTAGCTGACATACTACTCATGCAAAAATCTGCACAGATTTCATGAGTAGTCCCCGAGCTACCCAGCATCCTGCTAAACTCAAAAACTACACAAGGATTTCTAGCAAGCTAATCTTCCAGTAATTGCACAGTTTGCTCCAGCAAAACTCCTATAGCCTACTACCATCTTCCTGAAAAATTGCACATTTTTACCTAAAAAGCCTCCTGCAGCAAGCTGCTAGCGCCCCAGAGGAATTGCGCATTTTTTGCTTCCAAACCCCTCTGGTGCCTGCACTACTTACCTTAAGAAATTATACAGACCTCGCAGACATTCACTGTTGATCCGAATTTTCCATCTCAGTCTCCCAGTGACTTCTGTGAAATTTTCACTAGCAGTGCCCAAAGTTTGCATCTTAGCTTGAAATCTACCTTACGCAGTTTCATAACCTTGTACTCTCTCGGTCATCTGCATCCAAAAGAAAACAACAATGCATCATGGTAGATTAGGATATTTATATATTTGATGTCGTCTCATCATGAGTGATTTCAGATATAGTTACATGGATAAGACATGATGCAACAAAAAACAAGATGAACAAGGAGAGCACATACAAGGATATTTGTTCATGAACGGATGAATGAAGAATGCATGCGAGGAGATTTTTTTTGCAAATGGATGAACACAAAATGCATGCGAGGATATCTTTTCACAAACAGATGAACATGCGAAACATTCCAAAGTACAAGTGAGTGAGCGACATGCACATGAGACATCAAGAAAACACCAAGACCATTGAAGACTCTACACACCTTGCCATGCAAATGTGAAGTTATGATACACCAAGAACACATCCATCACTCAACTACATTGTAGCTCAACATAGACACCACCAGCAACATGAACATACTAGCACTGTCATGTTGAGTCGTGTCATGAGTCATCTCAGATACATCACGATTGTGGGCCATAATGTTGTAAATCAATGTAATGTAATGTGGAATTCCAAGAGACCCACATGTAATATGAAGAGGCATGTAAATTTGAAGAGTCAAATAAGTCAAACAGTCATGACAGAAGACAAACAGTCACAAGGGCCAATTTCACCCTTGGCCATAAATACCCCTCATTTGCACATGGAAAAGACTTTTCACCTTGGATCCTCCCACATAGCCTATAGAGTCTGTAGTCTTTTCTTTGAGGAGTGAGAAGTGGCTCCAACACCCCTCTTACGAGATTAGTGATGTATGGTGTACTGATGTGTCTTGGAACTTTTGCTTAATTCAGAAGCCTGATAATAGACCCACATGTTTTCACACATCTATTGTAATTTTTTGTAACATTAATCTTGGAACACTTGTAATGCATGTTGCTTTAACCTGCGTTAAATCAGTTGAACTATTTTGGTTTCTCTAATCAAAAAGTGTTGTAAAACCTATTAACGTTATCTTTCCCGCATGGGATGCTTCATCAGACATCAGACAAAACCTTTCCCATAACTTGTTATAATGACTGTCGGGCTCATGCAGACTACTCCATTAAGTGTTGTACATGTTATTCCTTCTTCTTTGTTGTGATTGTTGCATCTGTGTGGACTACTCTGTGGGAAGTTGTGCACGTCCTGTTGTTTTGTGTGTCTCTAACAATGTGGGGACTCTTCCCTTTCGACTCGAGACCCACTTCCAGTCTCTCCTTCTGCTATGAAAGGACCTTGACACAAGTAATACTAGCACTCACCAGGGACGCGAACATCGTTGTTTGAAGACAAAGAAGACCACTCTCATGTGCTGAGAAGTAAGAACTAAGGAAAACCTTTAATATAATGGCAACTGGGCCATCATACCGAATGGGACTCCTACACCAAACAATGTGAGGTCTATTTGGGACTTCATACTTGGGAGATCCATTGAATGTTGGTAGGTCCAGCACCGTCAAAATTTATGGTGCTAGAAGGAGGGCTGCCAATTGTTTATGGCTAAATGTCCTCTCACACCCACTCATCAATCATCTGTGTTGGGTGCAGTATAAGGTCTATAAATGTACCAACATTTAATCTGTCAATCTAGATAGTTCGTGAACTTTAAGACGCATCACTAGCAATGCTAGAGAAAGCCCCTAGAACCTGCAAAACAAATGCTAGTCTATCTTGTGTATTAACCTCATCAATAAATCAAATCCTACACTAAAAGGAAATTCATAAGGAAATCATAACTGGAAACCAAAAAATGTCGACACAGTATCAAGAGACTGTTGGAAGGAACTCAAAATAAATTCAAAATCATTCTGCTTGTACTAATTCTACGTGAAATTAACTTGAAAGCATCGGCAAGTAAATCTACTGCATAAATAACTTATGAAATAAATCAAATTAATATGAATCTCACCTTCCTTGTCCCTGAAAATAAAACATGGAGAACTGTCCAGAAGTTAAATGGAAAGTAAATATTATTATTTTCAAGATGACGCAATTTTCTTTCATTAATATTGTCTCCACGACATACAAGTAATATATGGTTTTTGTAAGAATAAATTGAATGAATATGTCAATACCTCAAAACCATAATCACTCACATCATTTTCATGTTCTAGAATATAAATCAATTACAACTCATCAACGCATAAGCCAATCTTGTATATAAAAACAACTAGAGGGACAAAATTTGATATGAAGAAATATCCCAAGTGTAAGCACAAATCTCAAGTACAGGAACAATTTCTTAATACAACAAATCAATGAAGTTTAGAGCTGAAAGGAAAACATTGCAACAAATTAAATAACATCAATCAGAGAGGGAAAGAGATTATAAATTATTAAATAAAATTCACACCGTAAATGATAATTTAAATGCTAATTAATTTAAGGAATGAAGAGTGGTGGTGAGCTGGTCTAGCAGCCAACCGGGCCAGCTCAAACCCTTGATTAACCTATTTCACATAGTAGTCAAAATCATTAGATGCAATAAATAAATATACAGAACATAGATGAAAATTTCTTCAATTAATTCTTGAAAAACAATCTTTAAATCAAGAAGACAATATTCAATTCCAACAAGATGAGAGGAGCGATCCGCTGGTGATAAACGCGTGATGCTAAATTGGGACAACTCTTCTTCCCTTCTTCGAGCTCCCTTCATGTGCACTGCCTCTGGTTCAATCAATTTCCTAATTCCTGTCTCTCTAATTGATTGACTATTTTTCTCTTCTTTCTTGCTCTCGCAATCTCTTATATAACATCAAATTACAAATTGGGCCTTTTCATTCAACCAATTAAAATATAGAATATTATTAGTTTTAAAAATTTGCCAAAATAAGAATTAGTTTGAACTTAGTGTCAAAATGGGGAACGATTCTACTGAATCATTCCTCTTTTCCTGGAGTAGCTGTTGCTAGAAGGTGTGATTCAAATTCCCTTCAATTCTCCATAATGACTTTCCCATGCACTACTCCATCCCTCGTGGCATTTAGATATGGTGCTGGAAGATTCAGTCATGGTGGATTCCTAGCCAAGGGTAATCTTGCTGCCAAGCCACTGATATCCACATTCTATCCATAATTAATTCTCATAATAAGCATCACAAGCTCAGATATCAAACATGGAGATAATCTTGCAACAACCAATTATTTCTGAAGAGTGTGCCTTGGGTATTCATGGAGATCTACCCATTTCAACATTTCATCCATTGTGTAAAAAATGGGACGTGAATCCTCGTAATAATGCAAGAACCTACTCAGGAGGTTAGAGACATAATCTTGCATCTTTAGTAGACTGATTCCATATCACCAAAGTATTAAAATGTTCTTGATGAATGGAGTTATGATTGCAGGAAACTGCAATTGGGTTCTTTACAAACACACTGATCTCCATCTCCATCTCATTGGTTTCTTGGGAATACTTTATGAGGAAATGGACAGTGTAGGATCCACCAATTCCACTGATCACAATACAAACCCATTGGCTATCTCCATTCGTATGAGCAATGAATTGAACCAGCAACACGCTTATCGCCCACACCACTATTTTCCATTACATTGCTCGGTCTTCCGTCCCCATTGATTCATCCTTAAGCCAAGTGTCCCTTTCCACCAAAGTTAAATTATGTATCAACATATTATATCAGAAATACCATCTTCATAATAGCCTCACTCATTCATTATGAATCCTAAGGCAGTTGCTGCTAGGAGAGGTGGAAGGCATGTTCGAGCATAAGTTCCGATTGCAAGGGATGAAAGAATAGTCAATATTGGCCACAATTTGAGCCCCATGAACTGGAGCGTTCGAATATAGGCACAACATCAACCACAATGATATCAGTGTAAGAGTTTGCATACTGCTAAAAAAATACCGATGCCTTCATGAATAGAGCATAAGACCCGGTTTGTGTTTACCATAGTGCAAGAAGCCATAAAATGGTGCAAGAAGGTAAATGAAATGGTGCAAGCACATCCCAAAGTATAATCAAACCAGTCTTAATCATGCAACATACAAACCTTAATTTAACTCTAATTAATTCTATTTAATCCTATTAAAACAAAGAAGTAATAAATACTCTTCCAAAAAAATCATTTAGGCAATCGACGGCATGAGAGCCAAAAAAAAAAATAAGACAAAATGGAAAACCCAACACACCCCCCCCCCCATGTTGACCATCTTGCATGTCCTCATGAAAGGAAATCTGGTACTATTACTTACTCACAAGAAAACAAAATTAGAAACATTTGTAGGCATTCAAAATTATGTTCCTGCAATTTTTTGTGATCACATTTCCTATGTTAGATAGAGCTGGCTCTAAAACAGAGTGTTTGTTGAACTTTTTATTTGCTTAAACTGATTTCAAGAAAACCTAAAATGAAAGCTGTCATGAAAAATTAAATTGCACGGATGGTGTTATTACTTGAATAAAATAGCTAACTTTTAAAAATTCCAAAAGAATATCTTGCAGGCATCCCTACTTGGAACTTTCACTTTAAAATCCTCATGGTAAATATGAGTGACATGATTTAAAAGCCATGGTGTTAAAAGTAGACATAGTAATACCTTCCCATGCTGACCATTTTACCATTATCCATGTATAGTTGAAACTCCTCTTGTCTCGGCACAATGAATTACTTGGACTAAGGGTCCCACGTCCATAAAAATCATTCCAAAAATATAGAACTCCAAGATATAAAAACAGAAGGATTTTAAAGCCATTCTCAAAGAGATTGACAATAAGTTCAGGGAAAGAAAAAACAACCAAGTAAATCATAGTGTAAAATTAAATTTAATACCACAGGCATGGCCCTGCTGCCAGCAGGCATCCATAGCCTCGACAAGGGTACCTTTTAACCTTATGAAATGCTTTTGTCCCACCTATTAGATATAGATTCAAAGTCGTTTAAGAACATTTTACTTTTTCTCTTTTTAGAATTTAATTGAAGGTCATTTTCCTGGCTTGGTAACCAACTATTTATAGTTCCATTCACGAGAACTAACAAGAATGAACAAGTTGTCTCGCGATGATACCTCTCATATTCTATTTTTTCAACTGAAATCCATTACCCTGGCTTAGTGACCAGTGCGGTAATGTCATTCTCCTTAGAACCCATGATCATAGTAGGTCAGCTCACAATGAGACCTTTTATCCCTCAATTAATTTGTTTATGTTTTTTTAGAAAAAATCTGGTTATGATTAACCTCAGATGGGTTACTTAATATCATTTTCCTATTATCCCACCCTATTTTTAAAGAAAGAAATATCACCTTTAAGTGAAGGCATACATCCAATGAAGCCATGTGCGTAACAAAATGCTGATTATACTCACACTTAGTTTAAATAATAGACTTCAAGACATACCAAAGCATGAGAAACCAATTGCTTCAATTGATATGGTACCAAGAGTTTCTGAATGATGAGGAAATAAGATGGCTTGATGACTCCTCGAAATCAGGATTAAATGGAATACACATATTTATGATTCTCCAACTAATGCAAGTCTTCCATAGTTTGATAGTCACTTTCCTGGAGGCACAAAGAATCTGATGAAAGGCAAAAGATAAATCCCTCAAGTTCAAGCTCAAATATTTGATTTTCAAATTGACAAGAATCGTTGAGAGAGATTCTAGGGTTTTGAGTTTCAACAACACTTTCAGAACAACTTCCAATGAAATGTTTCTCCTTTGGTAGCCTTTGAACGATAACTTCTTGGGGTGAATGTTCTGCGGTAATGGGGGAAGTTTCCAAATTCATTCCCTTTCCAAACATGTAAGATGTAGTATTTTACTCAACATGGGAATCAACCGAAAGAATAGGTGGCTCAAACTGATGTGCAACCTCATGGTTTAGATTAGGGTTTATGATATGGTTTGGGCTAGGGTTTTGGTCAATGCTTGGAGAGTAAGGTTTGGATTTGGATTGGGATTAGGGTTTCAACTAGGGTTAGGTCTAGGTTTTAAATTAGAACTTAGGTTAGGTCTAGAGTGTGTATTAGGATTAGGTCTAGGGTATGGACTAGGGTTAGGGTACAAATTAGGGTTTGAATGAGAGCTAAGGTATGGGTAAGGATAAGGAGTAAGGTAAGGATTAGGATAAGGGGTGGGGTATGGATTAAGGCTAGGGTAAGGTTACACATGTGGTTGGGACCATGGACGAGGATAACTTAATGGTGCATTGGAAAGAAATTGTGGTTGTTTTTGGTGCTCATATGGTTGAATTTGCATGGGAGATTTCCCTAGAGACAAGGATCCAAACGATTCTTGAGACCATGGTGATATCTGGCTCGAGGATGAGGGCCAAGGAGAGGGCCACTGCAACGATGAAGTAGGATATTCGATTGGAGGAGGATTAAAAGTTTGCCATGAAACTACAAGATTATAACATGTTGAGGAACCTGCTCGGGATAATAAACATTATTCCAAGTATCAAATGATAAGGGGTTTTGAGTTATGCCTGGTAGTTTATTTGATTCCTTACTTTATTTCCTGAGTACCTGCAGTAATCTCAGTAGTGATGGGAAACGTTTTGTTAGATGATCGTCTTCAAAAATTTTGCAGATTTTCAAGCTAATAAGTGGATACTTTCCAAGGAAGTGTTTCTTTCTATAGTTGGCACAAAAGATAAGTGATGGGGTTTCATCCTATTCCCACTCTTCTTGCAAATCATCCAATTTCGAAGCCAAATATTTAATAATATCATTTTTATGTTCAATCAAAATATTAAAATTTTCAATTGTTAATTCTTCATTGGATGAATTGTATGTCTCTATCGTAGCACAAAAATTCCTCATTAGATGATTCCTCAAAATACCATTTTCCTGTTTTTAACAAGCCAACTAGTACATTTGTTAGCACACACACACACACACACACACACACACACACACATATATATAGGGTGGGGAGTTCTTACAACACCAGAAGAAATGAGAAACCTCAAAGAAACAGTGCAGGAAAGAAATAAATTCAAAGAACATAAAATTAGAAGAGAAACTAGGTGAAGGAAAAAAACCAAATGCGGCAGATCACCAAGGTCAATCCCCTAAGCACCTCCCTAGTAATGACGCTAAAATGTTGGGTACAGTATAGGGTCTATAAATGTACCAAAATTTAATTTGTCAATCTGGATAGTTCGTGAACTTTGAGACACAACACTGGAAATGCCATAGAAATCCCCTGTATAATATATATTATATATTATATATATATATAGTATATAATATATATATATATATATATATATATATATATATAATATATATATATAGATAGATAGATAGGGTGGGGAGTTCTTACAACACCAAAGAAAATGAGAAACCTGAAAGAAATAGTGCAGGAAAGAAATAAATTCAAAGAACATAAAATTAGAAGAGAAACTAGGTGAAGGAAAAAAACCAAATGCGGAAGATTACGAAGGTCAATCCCTTGAGCACCTCCCCGGTAATGATGCTAAAATGTTGGGTGCAGTATAGGGCCTATAAATGTACAAAAATTTAATTTTTCAATCTAGATAGTCCGTGAACTTTGAGACACGACACTGGAAATGCCAGAGAAATCCCCTGTCAACCTGCAAAACAAATGCTAGTCAATCTTGCGTATTAATCTCATCAATTAATGAAATCTCACACTAAAAGAGAATTGAGAAAACACCAATCCAAACAATTAAATCATGTGGTATATAAAAGGAAATTAACAATGCAAAAGGAAATTCATAAAGGAAATCATAGCTGGAAACCAAACAGTGTCGACACAATATCGAGAGACTAGAAATGCTGGAAGGAATTCAAAAGCAATTCAAAATCATCATTCTCATACAAATCTGTGTGAACTTAACTTGAAAGGATCGGCAAGTAAATCTACTACATAAATAACTTATGAAAGAAATTAAATTAATATGAATCTCACCTCCCTTGTCCTTGAAAATAACTCATGGAAAATTGTCCAGAAGTTTAATGGAAAGTAAATATTATTGTTTTCAACATGATGCAATTTTCTTTCATTAATATCAGCTCCATGGCATACAAGTAATATATGGTTTTTCTAAGCATAGATTGAATGAATATTACAGTACCTCAAAACCATAATCATTCACATCGTTTTCATGTTCTAGAATATAAATCAAGTACAACTCATCAACACATAAGCCGATCTTGTAAATAAGAATAACTGGACGGACACAATTTGATATGAAGAAATATCCCAAGTGTAAGCACAAATCTCAAGTATAGGAACGATTTCTTAATGCAGCAAATCAATGAAGTTTAGAGTTGAAAGGAAAACGTTGCAGCAAATAAAATAACATCAATCTGGAGAAGGAAAGAGACTATAAATTATTAAATAAAATTCACACAGTAAATAACAATTTAAATGCTAATTAATTTAAGTAATGAAGAGTGGTGGCGAGCTGGTCTGGAATCCAACCCAGCCAGCTCACACCTTCGATTAACCTGGTTCACACAACAGTCAAAATCATTAGATGCAATAAATAAATAGACAAAACATAGATGAAAATTGCTTCAATTAATTCCTGAAAAAAAAAATATTTACATCAAGAAGACAATATTCAACACTAGTAAGATGAGAGGAGTGATCCGCTGGTGATAAATGTGTGGTGCTACATTGGGACAACTCCTCTCCCCTTCTGCACGCTCCCTTCATGCACACTGCCTCTAGTTTGATCGATTTCATAATTCATGTCTGTCTAATTAAAATACTGAAGATTATTAGTTTTAACAATTTGCTGAGATAAGAATTATTTTGAATTGGGTGTTGAAAGAGGGAATGATTCTAGTGAATCATTCCTCTTTTCCTCTAGTAGGTGTTGCTAGAAGGTGCGATTCAACTGCCCTTCAATTCCACCTAATGAATTTCCCAGTCATTGCTACGTCTCTCATGGCCTTCAGATATGATGCTAGAAGATTCAGTCATAATGGATTCCCAGCCAATTGTAATATTGTCACCAAGCCGCTGATATCCACATTCTATCCATAATTAATTCTCATAATAACTATCACAAGCTCGAATATTAAATGTGGAGATAATCCTACGACATCCAATTCTTTCTAAAGAGTGTGCCTTGGGTATTCATGGAGGTCTACCCATTTCAACATTTCATCCACTATGTAAAAAATGGGACGTGAATCCTCGTAATAACGCAAGAACCTACTCGAGAGGTTAGAGACATAATCTTGCATCTTTAGCAGATTGATTCCATATCACAAAAATATTAAAATGTTATTGATGAATGGAGTTATGATTGCAGGAAACCATAGTTGGGTTCTTTTTGAACACACTGATCTCCATCTCTGTTTCATTGGTTTCTTAGGAATACTTTCTAAGGAAATGGGTAGCAGAGGATCCACCAATTCCACTACCCACAATGCAAATCCGTTGGCTATCTCCATTCGTATGACCAATGAATTGAGCCACCAACATGCTTATCACCCATGCTCTTGTTTTCCATTCCATTGCCCAGCCTTCCTTCCCCATTGCTTCATCCTTAAGCCAAGTGTCCCTTTCCACCAAAGTCAAATTCCGTATCATCATATTATATCAAAATTACCATCTTCATAATAGCCTGGCTCATCTGTTATGAATCGTAATGTTGTTGCTGCCATGAGAAGAGGAAGGCATGTTTGAGCATAAGTTCCAATTGTAAGGGGTACAATAAAAATCAATATTGGCCACAATTCAAGCCCCATGAACTGGAGGTTTCGAGTATATGCACAACTTCAACCACAATGATATATGTGCAAGAGTTTGCATGCTGCTAACAAAATAACACTGCCTTCATGAACAGAGCATAAGACCAGATTTGAGTTCAACATAGTGCAGGAAGCCATAAAATGGTGTAGGTAGGTAAATGAAATGGTGCAGGCATGTAAATGTAAAGGTATAGGCACGTCCCAAAGTATAATCAAACCAGTTTTAGTCTTGCAACATACAAACCTTAATTAGACTCTCATTAATGCTATTTTAATCCTATTAAAACAAAGAAATAACAAATACTCTTTGAAAGTAATCATTTAGCCAATCAACAACATGAGAGAAATGAATAAAAATAAGACAAAATGGAGACCCAACAATCTGGTCAAGGCAGTAAATCACAATCCCTCTCACCTACGCACAACTATGAAGTTGGTTACTCCTCACCTCCCATTCGTGAATGTGAAATTTCATATCAGCACCTCTGATCTATCCGTCCCATCACCTGTGAGTTTGCGAAAGCAATCAGACTGATTCCAAGAATACAACATCTTCCATACACATCAAGAAAGCCAAAAACCACTCCCACAGGAGTTTTTGTATCATTAGTGGAAGATGCAGTTCTTGCCACGCTTGAATGTCTAGCAGAAGTTGTTGACAACAGAGAGGAACATCTAGCCTTCTGAAAGGGAGAACGAGATACCCTCATGATCTTGGGCTCAGATTTCGGTACAGGAGGCAGAGGGGAAGGAAATGAAGGAGGCCAGGTGGAGACGAACCAACAGACTCAGAGTCAAAACTATCATATTTTAAAGAGGAGGAGGACAAAGAAGAATAAGGCATGACTAACCAAAACTTGGAATGGATGACTCAGTGACCATTGGCTCTCCGGGGTGCTTTGCACAGGATGCTAAAGTGGTCGGAGAGAATGCTCACAAAGTTTGACCCTGACAACATAGTGGAGGTAGAAGATCACTTAGACAACTTCTACCTACAACTGCAGACACTTGAGGTACGGTACAATGACATTGCATGTAGATTGTTCCCATGTACCTTGGATGGCCATGTAGCATTATGGTATCACATCCTTCCTATCAAATCCATGCATAACTAGGGTATGTTCAAACACATGTTTCTGGAAAATTTTGTTGATGAAAAGACCCCAACCATTTTGCTCAAAGAGTTGGGAAGCCTGAAGATGGAGGGGAAAGAAAAGGTAAAGGATTTCAATCAAAGGTTTTTGTGCATACTGAATAAGTTTGCAATGGACACAAAGCTTCATGAATCCATCACTGTCGACTACTACATGTCCGCACTGCCAACCCGCATTGCGCAGTTCATCAAGCGAGCTGCGAAACTAACATTGTTAGAAAACTGCGAAGTGTCAATCATTGTAGAGAAGGACCTGGGCATGATTGGAGTCATCAAGGATGATGAACAAGTGAAGGACTCTAGAGATGCGAGAAGGAAGCTTGAGGCTACTATGAGCAAGGGCAAAAAGAAGGAAACAAGTGATATTGAAACCCTTAGTCGTCTTGTCAAGAACTTGGCAACGAGAGTGTTTGAGCTCAAATAATGAATAGTTGACACATCTATGAGCAACTAGCCACCCAGAAAAAGACAAGGAAGCATGCCATTAGGTAGCAATCACTTTCCGACTAAAACTGCATAGAGCTCCAACTTAGTGTTCCAGGTCGAACAGTGCGCGAACAATTAATTTTTCTCATTTCATGAAGATAAGCACTCGGAAGGGTCTTGTTCAGTCTGGAAACAAGTTGTAGGTTTAGTATGCGACCACATGCCAAACATGATGAGTAGTACACAAGGACACCAAGGGTCATTGATTGTGACGAAGATGTTGCACCTGATGAGACATCAAGCATTGGGCAGGTGGTCAACATGTATCAATGCTCGCAAGCAGTGCATAAGACAAACACTAAGAAGCAACCCCAAAATCAAAATGGTCATTAAAATCTCAAAAGTCAATGGGATCCCCCTACACTTGGGGAGATGCAACAAAGGCTTGAACGGCTGAGGAAGCTTGGTCCACCAGCTGTCCCAAAAAATAAAACACAAAGTAAACCCGGGAACACAGTCGTGGACAAGAGTACATCCATGAGCAATGAGTTGTAGAACACTCTGTCAGACAGCACAAACATCAGTCTCACCCGGGACATCTTAGTGAGCCTACCCTCTCTAGATTACAACATTGTGGAAGACATGAAGAAAACTCGTGCAAACTTTAGTTTATTCAAGTTGGCTAAGATTCAGAGTCAGCAGGACATCCAGGTCTACGCACTCGAGCAGATATCTATTGATATAAAGATGATTTGAGGTTGTCATTTATGTCATCCCAAGCAGCACCAAGGATGACCCTGAACTTCCATGGAACATTGGGCATCATCATTCATGGTTTCTCATCTCATAACCATTATAGGAATACTCTAGTCAAAAATATCTTTCTATCAGTATATAGCTCTCCTTGTAATTCCTCACGGTTTGTAAGTTATTCAAGATTGAAGTTAGTAACCCCAATTAGCAGGCTAAAACCCCATGGGGTTGTGGCATGGAATTTATCATTGATTTTTGTCATTGAATAGTCAATAATTAATAATTTTTAATCTCCTAAAATGCCTCCAACCTTCTCTACAGAAGCCCCTCTCAACTCTACAAAAATAAATCTCATATATCCTTCAAAAGTAGCGATTGTGGAAGTTTCACTATAACATTATTTTTTCGAATTCTTAGATGTTGAAAGTAAAACCCATTTGAGACAAAATCTTGATGAACTTCATGACCAAATTTCAGATCTTTTTTCACTATATGTTCGGAGATATGATCTATGGAAGTTAGGGTTTTTGCAGGCTCCCGAATTTCATCTCAAAGAGGTGACCTTAGGAACATCATCATAACTATCTCTCTCTGAGAAGAGGATTGGAATTCTATAAGAAGTGGTGGATAGTGCATGGATTTTAGTTTTCTTTGTTTCAATTTTAGAGCCAAAGGAAGAAAAAATGACTTGTGGCACTCTGTACAAGTTCATTATACTGAACTAGTCCATAATTAGGTCATTGCGAGAGAATGGGCATAACTTTGCCTTGAAGAATCCAAATCGGGTCAGACCTATGGCATTGGAAAGAAGATGCAGAGGGATATTTCTTTTACTTAAATATATTCCTTGGCTTTAACTTTCAAAATGAAAGAGAAGCACAATTTTCCTTTTGAATGAGCAAGCTAGCATGCCTTGTGAATATTCAATTGGCGATGTATCAAAGTTATTCTACTATTGGGAAAATTAAGTGAGCCTCTAATAGAGAAGTAATATTATAAATACCTTAATGGATATGCACGTGAAAGAAAAATTCTCATCTAACATCAAGTGAAATAGTACACAAGGATGCAATGATCATTAAAAACATAACAACACATTTCTAACAAGGAACACTAGAGTAACCAAAATAGTTCAAATAATTCAGTACTATTGATAAAAAACATGAACCATAAACATTCAAAGAATAGTATTAGTTACATTCATAATCCTTGTTTGAAAACTTGTTGGCCTAGAAGGCTTCAATATTAATAAAAAGTTCCAAGATATATAAATTCAGTGAACACCACTAGCTCCAATAGTGGAGCGTTAGATCCACTACTTACTCCTCAAAAATACTAACTATATATCTCTAATGACTTGTTGGAGAATCCAAATTTAAATTGCTTTACATGAGGAAAGAGGATCTATTTATAACTCGAGGAATGACCATTCACACCCTCATGACTATTGACTTTCTAACTTCTTGTGACCTTCTGACTTCTACAACCTTTGGAATTCCAAATGACTTTTGGAATTACATATAACTTTTGATATTATATGTCATTTCGACTTCCATGACTCTTGTAATTCCACTTATTTTTCTTTCACAATGATTACAATAATACATCATGACTTCCACATTATCTTGTGATGAGACTCGACATGTCACTATTTTGATGACCAAGACTAATAGTGATTGATGACATGGACTTTCTTCGGTGGTGATATGGTTGCTAGTTGTGTCTTAATTCTTTATTTTTCTTCTGATCATGGTGCTTTCACCCTCCAAACAGTATTCAATATTGGATTATTTAGAGTACTTTTATCATCAATATTTATGTGTGTTCTTTATTCTTTTAATGCTTCCTTTGCTTGTTTTTCTTGCTCAATCTTCCTTGTGTGTGCTTTCCATGGTGTTTTTGGAATACATGTATGTATGACCACTCATGAAGAGCGACTATCAACCTAAAAAATCTCCTATTATGCCATGATCCATGCATATTTTTTGTTCAATCCTTTCAAGTGCACTCAAATAGATTAAAAGGGGCTACGGGCACAAGGGTGCACTTTGAAAGGATGAAGGGTTGAATAGGAGAGGCTTCAGGGCTTTGGCATGTGCTAATGTGCTTAAAAGAAGAAACTAATCAAGGCAAGCTGCAAGGCGCAAGTCCAAAGGATGAAGGGGAGGGATTCAATCTTCCCAACTGTGTTATGATCTCAAGGGAGAGAGGGAGGGCATAAGATGCACTCCCTAAGGCTAAAGGTTGAAGCTTCATGCCTTTAGTGTGTGGTCATGTGCTCAAGAGGCCTTAGGAAGGGCACAAGGAACACTCTTGAAGGCTATAGGTTGGGGCTTTGTACCTTCCGAGTGTTCCAGTGTGCTCAAGATGTTTAGGAGGGCACATGGCACATTGAGGGAGGATGAAGGATTGAGATTTGGGTCTTCAAGGTTCATCCGTGCATTCGAGGAGGGCGCACTTATTTAACTCGAAGTACTCTCAAGGAAGACTTAGTCATTTTTAGAGGGAATAGTTCAGAACAAGGTAGGGGAATATGGCTTGAGGAGTGCACTCTGTGCTCTTGGAGGGAATAGGGATCACTTTCGAAAAACGAAATATTACCCATCAAGGCTTCAAAGTGTGCTCATGTGCTTTCGGCCTTAGTGGGTTCACTTTGAACTGAAATATTTTTAAGTCTAGATGACAAAGAAAGGGGTGAGCAGGATGAGTTCTAGTCTTAAAACCATGTGCGACACATACCAACTCATTGAGAAAAATTAGATGAGTTTGATCAACAATTAATATACATAAAAGTTCCACTTTATGCACATTACCCAAGTATTACGAGTGAAGTGTGTGTGATTGTGACCTAAAAGTGTCATTTTAACGCAACAAAGATGTTATGACAATAAAATACATCTAGATATGTTCTAATCAATGTGATGAAACTTGATAACATTCAAAAACACTTAAAACATATAGAGCAACACGAAACAACACTTGACGATCGAAGCAACACTTTGTATAACAATGAAGTAGGCTCAAAAATATGAATGTAGTGACATTTTGGAGGATGATGTAGCATCAACAACACTTGGTGAAACACTGGGTGGATTTGAGATTCTATGTCTGGGAATAACCTTCAACTAAGGGTTAGACCTTCAAGAAGTATTGGTTACCCTGATTTCCCTCTTTTGACCCATTTTTATACATAGTATCTTACTTTTCTCTACTTGGTCGAAACATATATAGAAGATACACTATATCACAATTTTTTCGATACAGGAAAGGGTAATGTGCACGATGCGTTTATGATTTTCAAATTATTTGGTTTTCATCTCTAGTGTTGCTCCACTACCATCTGGCTTAGAACGTACCCTGACGGAGTCACTTCAGGAGCACAAACATTTCTTCTGTTAGGCTCCTATACTACTAGTGTAACCCCGTATTATTATTAGTACAACCCCCTTATTATATTGATGTACCCATGTAGTGCCCATATTGTTACTATTGTGCCCCATAGAAGCCCACTAGTGTTATTATTGTGCCCTTACATTATTATTGTTATGTAGGCTCTGATTATATAATGAGCCCTTAGACTCTTATATATAAAAAGGAGGTCTTTTCATTTGTATCATCCAAGAATTGTTCATTTATGTAATGTAAAGGAGGTTGCCCCGTCGAAGAGGATGAATTCTAAGGCGTTGATCTATCTTTTCTATCTTTTCTTGAGCTGGTTTCATAACATTTGGTATCAAAGCTTTAGATTCTAGGGTTTCACTGCTCCAAACAAGTCATCGTGGCATTTTCGCTACAAATCTTTTTCTGTGATGTTTCAGAAGTCAAGAAAAACCCCATTTGAGAAGACATCACTCTGAATCTTGGGTCCGAATTTCAGAGGTTTTTGCGCTATATTTGCGGAGATATGATCTGAGGAAGTTGGTCCTTTTGAAAAATCCTGAATTACATTCAAGACAAGTGACCTGGGGAAAATCATCATAACCTTCTCTCTAAGCATCAGATTGAAATTTCGTAAGAAGGTATTGAAAGAGGATGGACTTTAGTTTCTTGTATGCATTTTGCAGATCCAAAGGTCGAAACAGTCACTCGTGGCACGTCGTACAAGTTCGCTCTACTGAACTAGTCTATAATCAAGTCACTGTGGGAGGTTTCGCATAACTCTTCCTTGGAGAATCCAATTTGGGTCAGACTTGTGGCATTGGAAATAGGACACAAAGGGCTACTACAGGTCATAGTTTCATAACTTAAAGATCTGAAAGTACAAGGTTACCGTCATTTCAAGATCGAGCTCCTAAAATCAAGAAAAAGCAAGATGAGGAAGTTTGATGGCAAGGATCCGGTAAATTAGATACGTCAGATGGAGCAATATTTTGTTCTACATGGTGTACCACTATTATAGAAGGTATGTATTGCATATTCATATTTAGAACCAGTTCAATTTTTATGGTATAAAGGGCTTTGTTCTCGTAAACGACTTGTTACGTGGTCAATTCTCACAGAGGAAATGATAGCACATTATGAGGATACAAAGAGAAAAACCTTCTTTAGAGCAACACCACAACAATTGGAAAGAGTAAAAGGGCTTTGTGACATACTAGAAAGTAAAATTATGGCAACAATGAATTCTAGCCCTCATAGCTATGAAGATGGAAATGTTGTTTCTCCTAGCCTTCCACAACCTACAAGGGTTACACCACAACAATTGGAAGAAAAAAGAGAAAAAGGGCTTTGTTACAATTGTGATAGAAAATGCACTAAAGGTCATAAGTGTGTTGAGAAGAAATTATTATACATAGAATATAAAGAGGATGAGGAAAAGGATCAAGAATCATCAAAAGAAGAGGATATATGCCAGGACCCCACCCCAGAGAAAGAAGAAATGAATCATACCATATCTTG
>APFE030180216.1:159528-205059 GCA_000404065.3 Pinus taeda
AAACAATATTGCCAGAAATTGAAGAGGAAGGAAAAATCATATTGGAACCTGGAGCAGTCACAGAAACAAGAACTCGACAGCTACGAAATCAATCAATTTCAGAGTATCTCATCAAGTGGGAGAACTTACCTGCTGAAGATTCCACATTGGAGGACAAGAAGTTTATACAGAAGCATCAAGAACTACGCAAGTGTTGAGGACAACACTTTTTGAAGGAGAGGGGCATGTTAGGCTCCTATACTACTAGTGTAACCCCTTATTATTATTAGAAAAACCCCCTTATTATATTGATGTACCGATGTAGTGCCCATATTGTTACTATTGTGCCCCATAGAAGCCCACTAGTGTTATTATTGTGCCCTTACATTATTATTGTTATGTAGGCTCTGATTATATAATGAGCCCTTAGACTCCTATATATAGAAAGGAGGTCTTTTCATTTGTATCATCCAAGAATTGTTCATTTATGTAATGTAAAGGAGGTTGCCCCCTTGAAGAGGCTGAATTCTAAGGCGTTGATCTATCTTTTCTATCATTTCTTGAGCTGGTTTCATAACATCTTCCTTGCAAGCGAGCCTCGACAATACCCTAGTGAAGTTTCTTAATTTACCTCCATGTGCAGGAGACCTTTCTATTATTTTACCCTTTATTTATTTATTTTAATAGAACTATGCATTGACACTTATTATTTTCAACAAGTGGAAGAGGGATCCTGACTTATTGATAGAAGATGAGGTAGTTTCTTCAAAGAGATATTTTGATACCTCTGATACTGGTTTTCTCACTTCAAAGTTTCCCCTTATCCCTTCTCTACTAGATTGGACAAGCATTAACACACAAGTAGATTGACACCAAGTTGAGCAATTCAGATACTAGCATAGGAATGGATCTTATAGGTTCCCTCAAGGTTCTCTTGTTGGACGAATCATATTTTATATATAGCCTTATCTCAACCTATGGAATTTCTCAAACCAAAAGGGAGAACAAAAAAAGGGCCAAGCGTTGTGGTTGTCACACTTCTCTTTTATTACACCACAAAGCCTCTTAACCCATGCACTTTACACGAGAGTCTTATTTATATACAATGACCAACAATAATACAACAGAAAATGACTATATAATATAAAAATGATGAACACAAACAAAAGAAAAGGAAGCAAATACCTATAAAATAAGTGTAGCTTCTAGCTGTTATTGGAAATAATGTTTTAAATCTTAGCCATTTATAGGAATGGGGTTAATCCTCCCATCTAAAGATTTGATCTTGAAAGCATTAGATTGAGAATTTCTTCAATAACTAATGGTCCAATCCACAATGGTTGGAACTTTGTGTGTTTATCCCACTTTAGTACTAGGTTTCCCACATGAAAGCTCTTTTCCCCTACGAATTTTCTTTCAAACCCGTGCTTTACAATTTTTTTATGTATGACAAAATTCTCTTTGTCCTTGTGCCTTTCTTCCTCAAGTTTAAGTAGCATAACTATCATGCTCTGAACTAGGAGGCAAGGTCTACCTTGTGACTCTTGAAAGGGTTGCAAGGCCGAAAGATATAGTTTTGGAGGAAAGATAACTTCTTTACCCTAAACCAGGAATGAGCGCAAGGTTTTCAAGGAAGTTTTTAGGGTAACATGGTTATCCCAAAGAGTATTGGTCAAAGTCTTATGCAAGCTCATTTGGTCAGAGAAAATGGTATTCTTGATTATACAGATAAGATTATTTTTTGTTGATTCAACCATACCATTTCCATGAGGATAGTAATTAGATGCATGCTTTAAAACAATCCCATTCTCTAATGCAAATTCATAATTATTTTAACGATGAAAAATATGTTGCATTATAAAAAACAAGCGATGTAGGAATGCCAAACCTGGTTATGATTTTCTGTTGTAAAAATTGGATGACTTCCTAGTTATTTACTTTTATGATAGAAACTTCTTCCAACCACCAGGGGAAGCAATTTTTTGTTCTTAGATATATTGGTGTTGCTTTGAAGAATGAGGAAAAATATCTCTAGTAACATCAAGGCCCCACTCTTGGAACGAATCTTCAACTACTACTGGTAGCAGTGGTGTTGCTGACCTTTGATCATGGTAAACTCATCTCTGACATGCTTGGTACTTGCGAACATAAGCATGAGAATCCTTAAATAGACTGGGCCAATAATAACCAGCCCTCATAACTTTATGTGTTGTAGGGTTGTCCACATAGTGACCACCTGTTGGTCCATAGTGTAAATCTTTTAAGACCTTCTTTGTATCTTGTAGCTCAAGGCATCTCAGTGGGACACCATTGTGGCGCTCCTTAAAAATCACTCCATGAACCAATTGGTAATATAATTCTCTTAAACGTATTTCCACCCTTTTTTATTCGATAAGTGTGAGGGAAAGGAGCCATGCTCCAAAAACTATCATATATCTGCATACAAAAGCACTGTAGATGTGGATTGAGGGACATATTGAATATTATACATTTCAATCTCATGCTCCAACTCTAAAAGATATTGTTCACGAGTATATCTTGCTATAGTGGCTAGCTTACAAAGGCCATGACCCTTATGCTATGTATTATTTTAAATTCCAAGTCATCTTTTTGAAGACAGATCATCCAATTAAATCTATTCTCACCCAGCTTTTACTACAAGAGTAATGTTCTTACTGCTAGTTGAGGTACAAATATGATTGTGTGATCTTTCAATATGTAGGGCCTTAAATACTTAACTACCTAGTATAATTCATACGTTTGTTTATGGATGAAAGGATAATTTCATTAAGGCCCTTGTAGGCTAGTGCTCATGAAAGAGATAGGCCACTCATTTCCTTCATTATATTTCTGAGTCAACACAACCGAAATTGACAAATATGAAGAAAACATATAGAGCAGGAAATCCTTGCCATAATCTAGACTGAAAAGAGCAGGTGCATCGATGATAGCCTTCTTAATTTGAGCGAAAGAATATTTCTCCTATCTGTCCCAATTCTATACTGTCCTTCTTAATCATCTCTTATATAGGTTTGACTATCTGATCATAATCATAGATGCATTTTCTCAGGAAATTTATTTTCCCTAAGAAATACTTCATGGATTTCTTATTCACTAGGATCATGATCTTTGTGATAGCCTTGACCCTCTTGGGATCAATTTTAATTCCACTCTTCAATATGATGTGCCCTAGTAAAATCCCTTCGAACACACCAAATACACGCTTATTGGGATTGAGATAAATCCCATAGTTTCGACACTGCTCGAATATTTGCTTCAGATGGCATATGTGATCCGATCATTTCTTGGAAAATGTGGTAATGTCATCTAAATACAAAACCACTCTTTGACCTATAAGGCCTTGAAAGGTGATGTCCATCACTCTTTTGAAAGTTGTACCAACATTTATAAGTCCAAATGGCATCCACTTGAAAGTGAATGTTCCCCATTTAGTCTGGAAGGTAGTATTTAATCAAACAGGTTCCACTACTAGCACTTAATTATAACCTGAAAATCCATCTAGTAGATAAAAAAATTTAGACCCAAATACTATATGGAGTATCTTCTCCATGGATGGCACTAGATAAGTATCTTTATCAGAAGCCTAGTTGAGATTCTGAAAATCAACACACAAAATTATTTCACCAAACTTCTTTCTAACTAGGACCAAGTTGGAAACCCATGCAGAATGTCTAACTTTGAAGATGATCTAGCCATCTAGTAGCTTTCTCAATTCCTTGTAAATAAGAGGTTCTAGTGTTGGATGACCTTTCCGTAGTTTTTTATGAAATGGTTTCACACATTCTTTTATAGGGATGTCATGCTAGATAATGCAAGTTTCATAAGTTTTTAAGACATCGTATGTCCATGTAGACACATCTCGATATTGCTTAAATAAGTGGATAAATTATTAATGCTCCTGTGGGGAACAACAAGTACCGAGGTTCACATACTTCAGATCTTGTGGGGTTCCTACATTGACTTGTTCATCTACTAGCTTTGAACTATGATTCTCTGTATTTGTTGGTCCTCTCAACTTGTTTTTCGGATAATATAATTTCTTGAGGGACACCACACCTTTTGGCATAGTCTTTCCTTTCATTGCATTGGATGCTTTCTATAGAGCTCAATCGTGCTCATCCTCCTCTTTGGTAGTGTATTTGAATATATCAACATTAGCCATAAAGTGTAGTATCTCTTGGTTATCATTAAAAATGAGTAAATTAGTAACGTTGTCTGGCATAGATGGTTTGTATAAAATTTCGATAGAAAAACCATTTTTCAATGGTGATATACTAACATCCACATTTTCTATTGCATCTATTTTCACATTTATAACTCTAAGGTAAGAGAAAATATGGAAATCTTTAAAATGGTTTATCAAACACCATACCTCCTACTGGTAGTTTTTGAGATGCAGTAAAACACAATGTATAGTATCTCAAACTTGGCATGTGACTACCTCTGAGTCACCGATTACCTTTAGAAACTATGCCTTTAGGTCAAAAAATTTCTTCAATCCAAGTATGAGCGTTGCATATTCTACAATGTTATTTGTTCACTCAAACTCCAAACAACATGCAAGGATAAGCTTCTTATATCTTGGGTCTGTAAGAAAACAACCTACTATGGAACCATCCTATGTCTTTGAATCGTCAAAATATAAAGACAAAATATTATGAACTACCAAGATACTTCCTACACAACTATTATTACTATTATTACTATTGTGTACATCTATATTACAGGTTTCATTTGTAACAGTTGGAGAATAAGGAAGGAGTTCTAGTTGTGCATTTGGTGGCATAGTAATGATTGCACCTAATAACACCTGAGGTTAGTTTCGAGAAAAAAATTCTCAAAAATAAATCAAAAAAATAGAGAGGCTCTTTGTCACCTTCGAGTGGTGTCACAACGTATTTCATGTACAACTCATTATCTAGTTGAATTTGATTATTCCTGCCCTTATATGGAAGCCAAAAATGTGACTAGTCTGTTGCAAAATATCCTTATAATTTGCTATACCAGTCTCTACTAAGTAATGCAACATAGGCTTCTTCTATGTCCAAAATTACAATATCTATACATTGGTGAAATTGAGAATCTTTTTATAATCTAATAAGCACATTCTTAAGCTCATCAATAGCTTGGAGTAGAGACTTGTGCAACTAAACAATCTATGCATCATTTTTCTCCCATTTTGCTTTTATTTTATCTGCTACGGATAAAGGAATTACATTTAAGGATGCACAAGATTCTACTAAACAATTATGGAAATTATAATTGAAAATTTTAAATGTTAATAAAAACAAGGGGTAGAGAGTATTATCTTCCAACATTACATAGTTTACTACAGATTCAAGAGGACCAGAAGAGTTACCTGACACCCTTTGAGGGGAGGAATATTTACTACCTGTCGAAGGTTTTGAAAAGTCCTAAACAATGAGTTCATGTTGTCCTGCAATCTTTGTGAGCTCATAAATCGAAATTTTGGCTTGTGTCTTCTTCATATCTTCTACAATGTTATAATCAATTTCTTCACCAATGTATGGAAATGCTTAAGTGTTTGGAGGAGTGCCTTTGTTTGGTGACTCTGGAATGCTATATGTAGTATTATTACTAGAGGAAGTGTTCTCAAACTTGGTTACGTCTCTATACTTACTTAGACACATTGACTGGTGGTGAAATTATTCTTAACAAATTCTCTTTTAGTTTATGTCTTGTCATTTTTTTCAACAATGGGCCTTTTACTCCTAAGATTGTATCGACCATTTTGATTTTCAACAGGGAGGGCATTGTACTGTGGTTCTTCATCATCCTTGTCATGAGCGTTGAAGATACAATGGTATGCATTCAATGCATGTCCAATACTTTTTATTTCCTCAATTGTCGCAGGTTCTTTTGATTCTTCTGCTTGTTCTTTTTTTTCATCTGCTATTAGAGTATCTACAGTGTGTGCAGCTAGAGTGTTCAAGTTGTGATTCCACTGAGGACATGTTTTTTCTTAATGATATTCTGGATGGAAGGAACAATAATTATCCATTCCAATGCTTTCTATGTTCATAACAACATTCAAAATTTGTGTAGACTTTGCGGTTTGATTTCTACTATTATTACTATTCCTTCGAAAAGGGAAGGAGTTGTGAGGCTTGTTGCTGGTGGAAGTCTTTCTTGACCTTTTCTTCAGTTTTGAAATCTCATTCGTGAGCATCCTCACAATTCTGGCCAAGCTCTCAATATCATATTATTCTTTCTCTTTAGCCTTACTAAAAGGATGATGCGACTTCCTACTAGTATCTTTGGAGTCTTTTGATTCCTCATCATTTGTAATGACCCCAATCACATGTAAGTCCTTCTCAATAGTGATCTCTTATGCAAATTTTAGCTCCAATTCTTCCTTTGCAGTCTCTTTATGAACTGGGAAATATTGGTGGGAAAGGAAACTATGTAATAATCAATAGAAATCAGGTTTTGTGGTTGCATGCCTGGGGGAAATTTATTCAACATACGATTGAATCTATGATTAAAATATTTCACTTGCTCCTTTTCCTCCATTTTCATGCTTCTGGTCTCTTTGAGTAGCATGGCGAGAGATTTTTCGCCGAAAAACTTCTTAAAAAAAATATTTTTAAACTCCCTCAACGTGTGGATCGAATTGACAGGTAGAATATGGTACCATGATACTACTCTTCCTTTTAATGTAAGGGAATAGGTTGTAGACCACATCATCATAGCTCACCTCTATCATTTGTAAATGCAGGTAGAAATTGACAAGGTGATCTTCTGCCTTCGTCCTTCTATCTGGATCATACTTTGAGATCAACTTTTTTGGATGTCTCGACATCCTATGTGAGTTATCCAGAAGAGAAAGAGGCCCTTGGGCCATCTAATCCAAATCCTCACTTGTCATGTTCTCGTCTCTGCATTCTTCCTCCTTATCAGAATCTGAGTAATCTTCATCATCTAATCCATCGAAGAGGATGCAAAATAAAAAAATATCATATTTGTATCCTTTGTAAATAGGTGGAAAATGTTATTGATGTTCAATATCATCTACGGATTCTACCAACCCCTCAAGAGTTGAAAAGGCCAAGTCTTACACTGTAGAAACAAAGATACCAATACCAATTATCTCTTTTTTCTTCAGAAAATGTTGGATATTTTGTGCTCTAGGAATTAATACGATATCCTTCACGAATCGATGGTTTATTGGTTGAATTTCCCAAATATGTTTGTAAGTAACTTCACAAGTTGAACTTGGCCCAGGCTAAGAAGGTCCTCTCGCTTCAAGAATTCGAGTAGTGCTTGGATGATGCTACCTTAACTGAAATAATAATGATGAGGGTGTGTGGAGTGACAAACCATAAAAAATTATGGGCCTTCCTTCTAGCACCATAATGTTAATGGTGTTGGATACCATCAACATATAAGGGATCTCCCCAATATGAGGTCCCAACTAAAGCTCACATTGTTTTGTGTAAGATTCCCATCCAGAATACAACCTAACTATCGTTTACTTAAATATTTTCCTTGGCTTTAAATATTAGAATGAGAGAGAAGCGTAATTGTCCTTTTGAATGAGCAAGCTAGTATGCCTTATGAATGTTCAATAATTGATGTATCAAGGTTCTTCTACTGTGGGGAGGGAATTATTTGAGCCTCTAAGAGAAAATTAATAGTACTACCCTAATGGAGACACACGTGAAAGAGAAAAGCTCATATAACATCAAGCAAAATTGTTCACAAGGATGTGACGATCAGTATAAACATAGCAACACATTTCCAATAAGAAGTAATGGAGTAACTGAAATAGTTCAACTAATCCAGTACTAATGAAAAAACAAATGAACTATAAGAATTCATAATCCATGTGTCAAAATTTATTGGCCAGGAAGGCTTCAATATTAAGAAAATGTACCAAGACACATAAATGTAATTAACACCACTAGCTCCAATAGTGGAGTGTTATAACCACTACTTTCTCCCCAAAAGTACTAACTATGTCTCTTTAATGCCTTGTGGGAGAAGCCAAGGCTAAAGTCCTTTACATGAGAAATGAGGATCTATTTATAACTTGAGGAATGACCTTTCACATCCTTATCACTCTTGACTTTCTAACTTCTTGTGACCTTTGGACCTGTACAAACTTTGGAATTCCAAATGATTGTTGGAATTACATATTTTTGATACATATATTTTGGACTTCCATGAATCTTTCGTTCATAAATGACTCTTGGATTTCCACTTATTTTTCTTTTCCAATGATTACAATAATACATCATGACTTCCACATCATCATTTGAGGAGACTTGACATGTCACTATTTTGATGACTGGGGCTAATTGTGATGGATGACATGGACTTTATTCAGCTGTGACATGGCTACTAGTTGTGTCTTCATTCTTTATTGTTCTTCTAATCATGGCACATTCACCCTCCAAAGGGTATTCAATATTGGATTCTTTAGAGTGCTTGGATCATTAAGATTGAAGTGTGTTCTTTTCTCTTTCGATGCTTCCTTTGATTTTTCTCCTTGCCCAATCTTCCTTGTGTGTGCTTACCTAGGTGTTTTTGGAATTCTTGTATCTGCTAACGCTCATGATGAGCAACTATCAACCTGAAAATATCACATTCTACCATGATCCATGCATATGTTTTGTTCATTCCTTTTAGGTGCACTCAAAGAGGGTCAAAGGGGCTATAGGGTACAAGAGCGCACTTTAAAAGGCTGACGAGGAGAGGCTTTGAGGCTTCGACATGCACTCCTGTGCCCAAACGAAGAATGTAGTTAATCCAGGGTGCAAGAAGCCTGAAGGATGAAGGCAAAGGATTTGAGCTTCTCAAGTGCATTGTGCTCTCAAGGGAGAGAGGGATGGTGCACTCCTAAAGACTAAAGGATGAAGCTTTGTGCCTTCAAGTGTGTTCATGCACTTAAGAGGCCTCAAAAAGGGTGCATGGCACACTCTTGAAGACTGAAATTTAGGGCTTTGTGCCTTCAAAGGGCGCTAGTGTGCTCAAGAAGATATGGAGTGCACATGGCGCATTGGGGAAGCCTGAACAATTGAGCTTCGAGTCTTCAGGGTGTTCCAGTGCACTCAAGGAGGACTTCTTCGATTCGAAGGAGTGCACTTAAGGAAGACTTAGTCATCTTTAGAGGGTGCAATTTAGAACAAGGAAGGGGAGTCAAGCTTGAGTAGTGCGCTCTACGCTCTTGGAGGTTGTAGGGCGCACTTCCGAACAATGAAGGATTCCTCATCAGGCTTCAAAGTGCGCTTATGCACTTTTGGAAGTAATGGGTTCCTTTTGAACCAAAATTTGCCTAAGTCTGGGTCATAGAGAAAGAGGTTAGCAAGATGAGTTCTAATCTTAAAACTATGTGCAACACATACCAACTCATCGAGAAAACTTAGACAATCTTGATCAATAATGAATATAAATCGAAACACCACTTTATACACATTCCCCAAATATTACGAGTGAAATGTGTGCGACTGTGACCCAAAAGTGTCGTTTTACCCCAAAAAATACTTTATGACCATAAAATGCATCTAGAGATGTTCTAATCAATGTGACAACACTTGAGAACATTCACGAACACTTAAAACATATAGAGCAAGTTGAAACGACCCTTGACAATCGAGGAAACACTTGGTATGAATATGAAGCAGGCTCCAAAATTCTAATTTTGTGAAATTTTGGAGTGTGTTGTAGAAGTGATAACATGACGTTATTGTCAGCACTATTGTTGTTAATATCTATAACGTTATTTCTGGTGCTACTATTGGCACTATTTCCAGCATTATTTCTAGCTCTACATACAACAGTACTTTTGATGCTATTGATGGCACTCTAGATGACACTATTATTGGTGCTATTTCTAGTGCTACTATCGGCATTGTCTTTTCTGACACTAAGACATGTGCTATTGACAAAATTATTTCGAATGTTACTTAGGGTGCTAAATTTGGTGCTATGATAAACATACCTAGTTGAGCCTATCTTTGTGCAGTAAAGGGTGTCCAATTCATTGACTAAAATACACTAAATTTCGACGCTATTCGAGGTGCTATTTTCCTATTCTTTTGTTGTGTTACTTTCCCTTGCTAACAATGAATTTTCAGTTGATATGCAATGTAAAACACCATGTAAAAAAGTTTATACATCGTGTTCCACTAGATATCAATAGAAATAGAGCCACATGTCCCCTCAAGTAGAAAAAAATCCAAGGGAAAACCTAGGAGTCGAGGCACTATGTCTTCACATGGCCCTTGAGAAAATGACCTAGACCCACCATGAAATAAACAAGCCACCAAACAAGCACGACCTGGAGGGAAATGATATAACTTATACCCTAGTGCCAGATCGTATACCATGAGCAGTACAAAACAAACATGAAACCCTCAATTTTACCTAGATTTTACATAAAAACTCAAGGCCACCAAGGTTACCAATGAATAATATATATTTCCTAATATCAAACACAATGACACACCTAGACGAGACAACAATGCATTGGGAATATTCAAACCCCACTACTATGCCTAGGGAATCAACTATTATAATAACTAGACACCGATATTGGATGGTTGAGGGAGAGACCAAACATATACCCTTCTTTCCAAGCCCCCAAAAACTCCACCAAAACCACTAAACACTAATAACCCATCCCCATTAATAAAACACATTGTTACCATAATTAATAGAGAGATTCCAAAGCTCCCAAGAGTGGAGGTGACCATCTAAATCTCCATCATTAATGAAAGAAATACACACAAAGTGGCCAAATCCCCTTACATTTTTCCTAATCATAGGTTCCCAAAATGAATCCAGTTAGTGCTCCACCATGCAAAATCCTAGAAACACTAATAACTCAATCGTCTCTCGAGAAATTATCAAGAAAAATCTCCTTTTATCAAGATCCTAGAATTGTTTGCACCTGGCCAACCTACCAATTCCTTTAACTCAAAAATTTCTATAATTAATCCAGCGTGCCAGCACATTCAATCCCCACACATATTCTACCTCATGTAGATTGATATCCTACGTAATTGAAGTAGGTCCAATGCTCACCATAATACCTCCCATGCCAATTCGAGAATAGCCACACTCGCAGCATAAACCAACTAATAAATATTCCATTTCATCAACTTGTTGACATGGCTAATGTGCACAATTCCAATGAGGGGAGCTAACTCGATCGCAAGCCCCAATTAGAACTGCTTTAGTTTCGAATGGCTAGCTCCGATGGGTCCTAAAGGACCCCATAAACTGTTTGAACATGTCGAAAGATTGCTTTTGAGAGGAAGACTTTAGTTAAATCAAAAAAGATAAAAGAAAACTAACGTTTATGTATTAAATCCTATCTATCCTACTTCTAACTACTCTAATCTAGTCATAGTTACTCTAATCTATCTTGCAAGAGCATGATACAAAGGTTTAAACATAATATATATGTTCATCAGGAGCATGATAAAGAAGGCTAAACATCATGCATAGATTCAAGTCCAAATGAATCAATCACTGAATTCACAATTGGAAAAGATTGTATTAAAGCTAAATTGCAATCCAATCACTCATATAGGAATCCACATTCTTCTATGGAATTAAAACTGCAACTAATGTTTAATTTAGTTTCAAATAAGAGACCACTCACAAGTTAACCATGAAACTTAATCACATTCAATTTAAAAAGACTAATAGTGAACTGTAAGTCATCAATATGAAGAAATATAAATCACATTTACATTCATGCCAGTAACAACACTCTGATCCAAAACAATACAATGAGTCTGAAACTAGTGGCTCCTTCTTCCCTCAAAAACAGTCCTCCTCATTCACAATAAAGAAACACTATTCTTCTCAAAAATAAAAAGCCATCTCCCCTCTTCAGAGGTAATATTTATGCTAAAAGCCTCTCTCTCTTGATCTTCCCTACCTCTTCACCTTCCCTCTCCTTCCTTCATTATTCCAATCAAAAGGAACAGGTGAAAACAGTCGGTGTCACTGTTGACACATAAAGGGAATTTCTTGTCATTAGGGCGCTTCATTTCCTGGGCACTGAATGGTTATTAATTAAAGAGGATGACTATGTGTCCTATTCATGATGCGATCTAGAGCGGTTTCATCTTCAGAACTCGCAAGCTACACCTGGAAACCAACTGAAAATGCCAAAGGCCGGCTCTTTTTACAGAACACCTCTGCATATAAGGGTTTTCGGGATCCACCTGTGCATTTGTTACTCCTAGCCTGTAGAAATAAGAGACACCAGTCACGCTTATGAAAATACAACAAAAAGGCTTTAAAACATAAGTATTGCCTCTGTTGAATGTTTATCACACTAAACACAAAATAATCGGCCCGTGATTTCTAACTTTATGCATAGATTAAGCATAGCAAGCCGAACTCAGTTTATACTGAAAATTGCCACAAAACATACAGCTAAATCAAAGTTGTGGACTTGAAAATTTATGTGCTCAGATTTGTAATCATCGGCGGGTCCGAGAGGTTGTGGTGCGCTATATGTGTATGTACCGGATCTTGTCAATAGTGATAAGCAATTGATCCCGGACCCGAAACATGTATATATTGTGGCTAATAAACCATCGGGTCCAGAGTATAAGGGAGCACCACATATGTAAAAGCCTTGAGACCCCACCGATCATGATATGTGATATGGGAGGTGGACCCAAAAATGCATATGTGTTAGGTTCATAAATCCCTTCAGGTCCGCAATGTTACCATTCCCTTTGGAAAACCTTAACTTTAATGTTTCACCGCAAAACACATGGATAAATGGGAAAACTTGTGTATGGACGTTGGGGCAGATTTGAAAATTAATATGCCAGACTTTATAATCATCGGTGGGTCCAACTTCTACCTCTCCACTAACTGCATGACCCCATGATCTGCTGATATGTGAAAAGTGATAGAGAACCAAGCCCGATAATGTATATAGTGCAGTTCATAGTGTCGTCGGGTTCGGAGGCCAAGGGCACGCCATATATATGTATGGACCTTGGACATAGGCCAATTGTGATATGCGAAGGGCTTTTGGACCCTATATATATATATATATAATATATATATATATATTATATATTATATATATATATATATATATATATTGTGGTTAGATATGGCCTTCGGGTCCGGAACACCTCTGCGCCCCTTTTGTATACCTTTGGGGCTTGGCTGATTAGCAATGTGCGAAAGGGAGGATGATTTATGCATTTTAAGCATTTCCACTATGAAAGGCCATGACGGGAATAACAACGTGATGGGGGTTTTGTGATTTTAAACAGGCAAATGATGATAATAAGGGTGGGGGTGATGGTTTGTGCGGGCACAAATCTGTCATGCATGTTTGCAAAGATTGAAAGGTCCCAATGAAGGGATTGAATAAAGGGCCAAGCTAAGTCATGAATGACCCATGCAACAGGGTTTATTCAATGGCTTAGCCTTCAGGCATTGAAATTTCACCCAGCAAGGATTTAACATCCATGTGGAAAAATAGATCATTCTGAAAAATGAAAGATCACATTTCTAGGGGATCCATTAAAAATTTGCTATCAGAGCATGTTTTTATAGGGTTGTAGTTGTCCACAAAAAAAATGGCGAAGTGCTAGGCGAACTAGTTACCTCTGCTTCCAAATAACCTTCAGATCAATAGAACATCAAGATGTTAAAATAAACTTGAAATGCAAACTATATAGATGGACATGCATGGGTTTCAATTAAACATTATTGCTTCAGAGGGGATAGAGACAAATAGCTTCTACTTGCTGATATGATTTTGACATGGATTCTCCAATGGCAGTATTATGGGTGTTTATTGACCTTCCTCTACCTGTTTCGCACTTTCGAAAATTCCTTTGGGGCCGTCACTGGTTTTTCCATACCTGTTTAGGTTTGTACCTCAACTCTCTATTGCTCATCAAGCTTGACGTAGACATGTTTTTCTTGCACTCTATATGAGAATTTCAGTGTTATATTTATTGATTGGATGGGGTGCAGTCATGGATCATGCCATATTTTTAAACCACTTAAGCAAGGTTGGGCTTGCTATGTCAATCAATACTCTGAGCCCAACAACAATCCTTACTCTAACCGGCTTCCCAAACAACCTGTCCTTCCATATTGGCACAAGGACTTTACATTTAATTTATTTTTAGATAATTCCTTCCAGTTTCAGGCACAAGGACTAGAGCACAGTTAGATTTGCCACAGGGTATGAGACGGTGAGCTTAGCCCATGAAAGGAGGTTTACTTGTGAGTAACAGTTATTGGACCATTTAATGTGGTGGATGGGACCAATGGAGAATTATTGTAAACCTTACAAGCAGGTATAGGCTAAGTCTGAGTGGGGTTTATTCAAAATGCAATGTTCCTCCATGCCAGTCCAGTTGTAGTTACACATTTTTAGTTTTATAAAGACGCCCCTACATTCTCCAGATATCCACATTATCAACAAATGTCACGTAGTTTCCAACTGATGACAATGAGGGGTTTTGGTTTGCATTCCACTACTAATTCTTAAGTTCTCATGGGCTGATAGAAAGTTTGTTTGGTTTGCAGGGAAATGATGGATTTAGGAATAGCAGAATCATCAGCAAGTTAATGAGGAAGGGAAAGGCCGAGAGTAGTGAATGAGGGAAAGTCTAAATAGAATGAGACCGGAGGACTAAAATTAGCTGGCTGAAAAGGAATGTAATTCAAAACAGTAGGAGAACAGACTTAGCAGAAAACAAAGGAAAGGACAGAAATACAACTAAACTGATAGAAAAAATGAAACGAACTCTAACCTACTCAAGAGGCAACCACCAATGCGGTGGCTACTGGAAGTATCTATTTGGATGTTGGCCATTAACAGGGAGATTTTCAGTCTCCCCCTATAACATTTTCAACCTGTAAGTCCCTTGACCAATCTTTTCAACGACTTGGAATGGGCCCAGCCATAGGTGTTAGAATTTTGTGTGTTTACCCTTTGGCTCACTTAGCTTGTCCCATTCCAGAATTAGTTCACCCACTTGTAAATCTTTATCTCCCTCCAGATGATGATCAAACCATCTTTTTATCATCATTTGGTGATTTTTGAATTTAATTCTGGCTCTATCCCTTAATTCCTCCAACTTCATCAGTTGGTCGATCCTTTCTTGAAGCGGGGCTGAAGGGTTTCCTCTTGAAGCTTGGGAGAGTTCTAATGATGGAAGGGAAATGTCTATGGGCATGATGGCTTCCTATCCATAGACTAGGAAGCATGGAGAGTTTCTCAAGGCCACTTTAGGGGTGACCCTATTGGCTCGAAGGGCCTTTGTCAAGGTGTTGTTCCAGTTCCTCTAGTTATCAATGACTGTCTTGTGGATTATGCGGATAAGGTTCTTATTGGAAGACTCTACAACTTTGTTTCCCTTGGGATAATAGTTTACTGCATATTTTATTTGGATTGACTTATCAATGGCAAACTCATTCAGTCTCAGAGATGAAAAATAAGAAGCGTTATCAAAGATGAGAGCATTAGGGATGCCATACCTATTGATAATGAATTTCTCAATGAATGATATTACCTCATTTTCACTTCCGTTTATAAATTTTTCATGCTTATTTTTGTTAATGGTTGTGTTTATGGGAGTTCTTTCCAACGCAGGAACTCTAGGATTTGATTATCACCTTCAAACACCTACTAATTTGAGATGTTATTAGTTACGGATGATCTGAAAATCAATTCAACATGAAATTTGTTCCTGTTTAATCTAAGATTAGGAAAAAATTTCACAACCATAGCAACCATTAGATTGGCATCGTGGTAGTACTTTTGAGGTATGTATGTGACATTGAAAGAATTGAAATTTCCAATTAAACTCCATACCTCATGGTGGTACCTCACTAGGTGTGGCGAACTATATTGTATCCTTTTCTTTACCTGGTTCACCATTATCTATGGGTCATCAAAAACTTTGAAATTTTTATATTACCTGCAATGGCTCTTCTCAAGCCTTTCAGCAAGCCTTCATGCTCTGTTGTGTTACTAGTGCGCGCGCATTCAAACCAGCTAGCCATCAGCCATTGGTTCCCTGGTGGGTCAATGAAAATGTTTCTAGCATCTGCACCTTCAAGGAAGTTAGAGCTATTAAAATAGAGTGCCCAAAATGTATAATCTAATGCTACATCAATTGAACTATTATCTACAAAATTAATCCTATCATCTACTATAGTACAGGATAGCTCATTGGTTGGATTATGGGGGTGATTGATTCTTTCTTCCAACTGTGTGTTTGTCAAGATCTCCTCAGCAGTTTTTGCAAGGCATTCTCTGAAGTAGGTTTCCGTGGCATAAACATCGAAAATATAATTCCCAAGGATAGATGTAGAGAACATTACAGGTGTTGAGTCATGCAAAAGGTATGCATTTACTATTAAACTCATTATCCTTTTCCTTTATTCTTATATTTTATATATCTTAATTGGCTAATCTATTAAGGAATTATGGTAAGAAATGAAGGAATTATCTGCAGTTATGACTTAGCTAATTATTACCTGTCTTTATGCAGGAAAACAACAAAAGGGACAAATGTTGTTCCCTATGAAGGAACAACAAAAATCGACAAACTAAGGAAGGAACGTGGCAGTTGTAGATAAGGCCAAAAGAAAATAAAAAGAATTAGCGTGCGAAAGGAAATGATGTCTGAAGTTAGAAAATTGTTGTGAATCCCTTAGGATCAAGAGATCCTGAGGGATCGCGTTTATCATTTATCTTTTTACCCTTTCCTATTATAAAAGGAGATGTTTTGTAAGAAGGGGAGGAATCTCTGTATTATTGAAATTGTAATTGTAATTACAAACTCTTACTGTCAAGAAGAACATGAATCTATTGTAATGCTCATTCAGTTTGATGATTAATATATAAGTAAATCTTTTTTTTCCTCGCATCACTTGAAGTAACTTAGCAGTGTTCGCTGGCGGCTAAGGGCCCGACCTTTGGTGGATTCAACTGCTTTTCTTGTGTCATACATTTCCAATTCTCGCAACTGTGGTGGTTTGATAGTATTCTAGCTTTCTATGATTTTATCACTTCACCGTTTATTATTTTCCAGTGTTGACAAAATCTCTTTACTTTATATAATTTGCAGTATTTTCATTGATTCAATTTACTTTCATTTCGGATCAAGTTACTTAGATAAATATTCCACTTGTTATAATCAACTGTAAATAGTATTAACTATCAGTGTTGAAACTCTCAGATTGATATCATTTTTTGTTTACATTAATTATTGAAGACTGGGTTTCATTTAGATTAAATCAGTTAAAGAGGGATGAGTTATCACTATTGTACTCTCAACTAATGTTGTTGTTACTTTGATGAATGTAATATTTGATTTCATTAAAGGATTGAGTTTTGTTTAATTGCAATTGGAATTTACTAGATGCATCTGTTTACTCATATATTTAAAAGATCTATACTGCAATTTAGGAAACATTACTCTCTAAGTTAAATAGCAGCCACATACTGTGTACACTCTTGAAATAAGAAGACTTGCCCAGATTGATAATTAATGTGAGGATAATTATGAGTTTTAAAAGGCACCTTTTATTGACCAACATTTTGGCGCCATTGCGAGAGTGTAGCTGTTTCTAAAAGAGTAATGTACATCTGATGATTGCTATTGAAGAAGAATTGGTTCTTGAAAATGGAAGGTAAGAACCTACGTAATGAGCAAGTAAAGTGCTTCCTCCTCTACCCGCTTTTTAGCATAATTATAAAAAACTAAAGTAGGTATTTGATGCTTGTCTATTGAGAGAGATCTGGGTATTAAAAACAAAAGGTAAGAACCTGCATACAGAGCATGTAGAATGCCTGATCCCCCGCCCGCTTTCCAGCAGAATTATTAGGAACTTAGGATAGAGATAAACATTTGAATTGTTTGCATGAATGACTAAGAAGAAAAACCCCAAAACAATCCAATTCCATTACCCAAACTCGACAGATCTAAGGGACCGGTGACCCTTGGACGATCAACCTTCATAGACAACATCTTAAAGAAATGTAAATCTCAGCCATCAGTAGGTCCCAGAAACGTTTCTTCCATGCAACCTACTATCTCCCTTCGTGCCACAGGCTCACCATCTGTAGCCTACGCTGAGGTCCAAATCAAAACAGTAGGGACTGAGCAGATTTTTCAAGAAATTGAAAATTCGCACCCAATTTCCTCACAAGAAGGGAATTCTTGTAATATTCGGGAGGGAGGAGGAGAAATAGGGGAAACAGAGGAGCCAAGATCCCCTCAGGTAGTAATTCAACAAGGAACACCTAGTATCCCAGATTGAGGGAGTGTTGTTAAGATCATTCCCACCCCTTCTAATCATCCTAGGAATAACTCTCTAGAGATCCGGGAAGGGTAATGGCACATATTTGATCAAATGGCCAACAACCCACAAGAACCCTAGACCTCTACATTGCAGTATCCGATTGTTGACACAATTGTCAACGCACCGATGAAAGCTATCCCTCTCCAAAATATTCCCACCTTTCATGGACTAAAATCAGAGGATCTAAATGCATTTTTGTTTGAATTTGATGTATTATGTTGGGGTTATGATTATACCATTAACCCCCAAAAACTTAATTTGTTTCCCTCTACATTAAAAGGAGAAGCCTTGCGTTGGTTTATGGGATTAGGTGGAGGAACAATAAATGATTGGGATCAAATGAAAACCGGTTTCCTTAAAAAGTATCAAGACTATTGGAGATCTATGGAATTGAAAGATGAAATACTCCAAATGGTAGCAAGACCCAGTGAAACGTTAGAAGAATATGTGGAACCTTTACCCATTAAATATTATGGGTAAAGGTGATATATATCAAGAAGAGTATGCTGACATTATTAAATTATGTATCAGGTGCTCAAGAGGCAGTACGAGATTGAAACCAGCAGAGTGTGGCATGACCACCAGGGACAACAAAATCTCTAGTGGAGGTATAACTCGTGCAAAAATTGGCAACCTGCTAGAGGACTTCAAAACAGATATTTTGGGAACTCTATAATGCAATTAGACATTATGAAAGCCAAGCAAAAGTAGGTTGAAGCATAACAAAACTTGGTGATATTTTGTCCTAGATGCAGGAAGAAGAATATTCACAAAGAATGCGCATTGGATATGGTGAAAACTTGTGCCATATGTACTAAATATCATGCCACAGAAAGCTACCCATCAATCCCAGGGTTAAAAGCAGTCTATAAGGAGGTAGAGGAAGAAACAGAACTAGTCTACTTGCTAAATCAATGTCGCCAATGGAAACCACGAAAAACAGGTACACATATTGATCCATCTTCTTTCTTTCAACCCTCGCAATATAATTCACAACAATACCCAGGAGCTATGTGGCAGAACCAATCACTTTTTTCCAATTGGTCACAACAACCATTCTCTATGCCACCTTGGCACAACCAATCAAATCAAAATAAAAATTGGCCAAATTCCTCTTACTTCCCATGGTTCTGGTAGAATTATGCATATCAATCTCAATGGTCACCCTCCACTTCACAGAAATAGAACTAGCAGTCAAGCTGGAAAAGACCTACAATCCAACCAGCAGGAACAATCCCCCTACCTTGACCCACACTGCCAGCACCCTACACATTGAAACATATCCCTCAGAACAACCTATGACCGCAGCTCCCATCCAAACCCAACCCAAAACCCAAAAACAGACCGGTTCAATCTATGCAAATTATTGAAGGACCAGAGCCAGAAACCAAGTTGAGGGAGTGTAATGAGCTTCAATTAAGGTCTAGATGGATAATAGAATCAGAGGGGGATAAAAATATACAAATTGAAGACCCGTTACCTATAGAACAAGTACCACAAGTGGAGAATCCGGTTAAATGAAAAACTCACGATCAAACTATTACCTCTCCTCTACCATTCCCAAAGAGATTAATTATACCCTACTCAATCGAAGATCCCAAATTTGATCTTCTGGGAGAATTGAAAATTTTGTGTGTAAAAATACCTCTCCTCCAGGTTATTCAGGACATTCCAATTTATGCAAAAACTATTAAGGAATTTTGTACGAAAAAGCTAAAGAGGAAAATAAAAACAACCCCAGTTGTCCATGTAGTCAGTAATTTATCTGATTTACTATCAGGCAGAGAAACACCTGTAAAATATGAGGACCCAGGAAACCCTATATTCATGGTGCAAATAAATGGATGCTCCTTCCCCAATGCATTAGTCGACCTAGGAGAAGCAATCAATATTCTTACAACAACAACTTGTCAAAAGCTTGGTATTACATCCTTCAACCCAACCACGACCTTGTTGGAACTGGCTAACTAATCAGTAGTCAAACAAGAAGGCACATTATAGGATGTAATGGTGTCTATATGCTCTTGGGAATACCTAGCAGGTTTTCTAATCATCAATCCTAGAAATTGGCTCAATGGACACCCCCTAATTCTAGGTAGACCTTGGTTAGCAACCACGGATGCTTACATAAGTTGTCAAACAGGCAGCATGACTATAGCAAGAGGAAGCAATGTGAAGAATTTGGCCTTATATCCTCCAACTCAGCCAACTTTAACAATAATAAAAACTAGAAAAAAAGCATGTATCATATCTAACTGAAAAAATTAGATCACCACCAACTATAGAAGATGCTCTCAAATTCAAGGATCAAACAGAAGATGACATCATTAACACTTACATTAACCAACTAGATGTCGTATCCCATCCAAAATGTCACATGATCGAAGCATCCCTCGATAACGAAATAGAAGAAGATCCCTTAAAAGATAGTAACAACCAGTCAATACCAACAAATTCTGTTTATAATAGCAAAAACATAGAAATTGTGACAGGTAAAACTTTAAATATTAACAAAAACCTGACTGCTGACCAAGAGCATAAACTTGTTCAACTTCAGAGAAAATATAAAGAGACTTCCACATGGGATTACCCGGACGTGAAATGGATTGATCCCCAATTATGCATGCACCACATCTATACATAGAAAGATGCCAAGCCCATTCGACAACCTCAACGGAAGTTAAACCCTCACCTTAAATATATTGTTAAAGTTGAACTACAAAAACTGTTAGATGTAAATTTCATCTATCCTATATCTGACAGCAAATGGGTCTCTCCATTAGTAGTATTGCCTAAAAATAATGGAAAGTGGCGTATATGTGTTGACTATAGAGAGCTTAATAAAGCAACCCAAAAAGAGCATTTTCCCCTTCTGTTCATTGACCGAGTCTTGGACACATTGGTAAGGAAAAAAATTATTTTCTTTCCTAGACGACTTCAGTGGCTACAATCAAATTCAAATTTCCCTAAAGACTAGGATAATACTACCTTTACCTACCCTTGGGGGACATTTTCTTATAGGGTCTTACCTTTTGGGCTGTGCAATGCACCTACCACATTCTAGAAGGTTATACTCAGCATTTTTTCAGATCTGATAAATGAAGGGCTCGAGGTGTACATGGATGAATTTACACCTTATAGAGATGACTTCGAGGTAGCCTTACAAACATTAGATAAATTTCTACAAAGATGCATCGCTACCAGGCCCTTTTTAAGCCATGAAAAATGCCACATGATGATGATCGAGGGCCTCATCCTGGGTTACTATATCTCATCAGCTGGAATTCAGGTAGATCCAGCAAAAATTTAGATAATTCTTTTAATACCTACCCCTTCCACACAAACTGAGGTACACAGTTTCTTGGCATTTTCTGGCTATTATAGAAGATTTATAAAGAAATTTTCTCAAATTGTTGCACCATTATATGCATTAACAGGAAATATCGATTTAATTTGGACTAACAAATGTGAAATTGCTTTTGAATATTTAAAACGGCTTGTATCAATAGTCCTAGTATTATGAGGCCCAAACTAGGATTTTCCATTCCATATTTCATCTGACTCTTTAGATATGGCCATTGGAGCAGTTCTCAACCAGGAGGAAGATAAGAAGCCATATGAAATATACTACATCAGCAAAAATCTATCTCCTGTTGAATTAAATTATATTGTGACTGAAAAATAATTTTTGGCGGTAATCTATGCTATCAATAAATTCATACACTATATAATAGGATACCCTGTGGTTTTGTATATTGATCACTCTGCTATTAAATATCTAGCTAATAAGCCTGTTACAAATGGAAGAGTGACAAGATGGTTAATCAAGACAGACAGCTTGGCAATAGTAGAAGATCAGTTCCCTAATGAACACTTATTCACTGTCACCGTGAAAATACCATGGTATGCAAATGTCGCAAACTTCCTAGCAGTGGGAACATTACCCAAGCACCTGACACCTAATGAAAGAAAACAAATAGTACAGCATAGCACTCGGTTCTCCTGGATCGGAGGATATTTATTTCATATAGGGGTCGATTTTCACATTCAAAGATGTGTCAGGGAAGACAAAGTCTTCAACATCCTGAAAGCTGCCATGATGGGCCTTGCGGTGGTCATTTTGTAGACCATAGGACTGGTCACAAAGTCTTATAGACAAGCTATTATTGGCCCACCATTTTTAAAGATTCCAAGAAATTTTTCCAAGCATGCGACATTTGCAAAAGAATGGGATGCCCTGGGCAGTCTGATGAGATGCCCCTGCATCCGCAATTAGTCATTGAACCTTTTGAACGATGGGCATTAGATTTCATTGGTTCAATAAACCCATCATCTAATCAAAAGACATAAATACTAGTCGCAACAAAATATGTGACTAAATGGGTGGAGGCAGAAGCATTACCAAGGGCAACGAAGGACTCGGTAATCCACTTTATTTTCCAACTATTCATCTGATATGGCTTGCCTAGAGAAATAATCACCGATGGGGGGCCACAATTTATAGGCCTTAAGATTGCTACAACATCAAAAAATCATCATATCATGCATAGAATCACAACTCCATACCACCCTCAGGAAAATAGCCAGGTAGAAAGCACCAGTAAAGTAATTGAGGCAATACTCACAAAGACAGTTGCATCACATAGACGTGACTAAGCTACCCGATTTCCAGAAGCCCTGTGGGCATACTGCATGACATGGAGAAATACAATGGGATATTCCCCATATCAGCTAGTGTTTGGCAAAGAACCTATCTTCCCAATCAAATTTGAAATCCAAACATTAAGGATAGCTCAGGAAGTAGGCTTGGACTTAAATGAAGCACAGGTTAATAAGCTACATCAAATCAATGAATTGGATGAAATCTAGCTATCATCTCTTCAACATACTGCACTGACCCAACAACAAAAAGCGAAATGGCATGATGCCCTTATCAAGAAGAAGATCTTCCAAAGGACATTGGGAACTCTTATATGATTCTAGGTTCCAGGATTTCTCGGGAAAACTCCAGACCAGATGGTTAGGCCCCTATGAGATACAAGAGGTGCATGATAATGGCACCCTCACATTAGCCACCATTGATGGGTCTGGATACTCTTTTAAAGCAAATGGACATCGAGTATGACTCTATCACAAACCGCTTACGAGGGAGTCCTTTTGCTAATAGTTATGGGAATATTCCACTATACAAGTTCTTGTTGAGGAGGGAAATCTATCCACAACATCGGCCTAGTGAAGAATTTATTTGTTTTTGAAATTTGTACATAAAGTTTCCTTTCTATTTTGATTGAATTTTCTTGTATAAATTGTATATAAGTTGGTTTTTCTTTTCCTTGTTGTTCCCTCTAAGGAACAACTGCTGTTCCTTAGACCCTCTAAGGAACAACAATGTTGTGTGTAACTTTTCTTGTTGTTCCCTCTAACGAATATCAATGTTGTGTGTCTTTTCTTGTTGTTCCCCCTAAGGAACAACCATTGTTCCCTCTAAGGAACAGTCACAGTTCCCTCTAAAGGAATAGAAATTTTGTGTGCAATTTTTTTTTTTTGATGTTCCCTCTAAGGAACAACTATTGTTCCATCTAAGGAACAACTGTCATTCCCTCCAAGGAACAGCCACTGTTCCCTCTAAAGGAATAGAAATTTTGTGTGCAATTTTTTTTTTTTGATGTTCTCTCTAAGGAACAGCTATTGTTCCATCTAAGGAATAACTGTCATTCCCTCTAAGGAACAACCAATGTTCCCTCTAAGGAACAACCATTGTTCCCTCTAAGGAACAACAATTTTGCTAACAATTTTCCATTTTTTTTCTTTTTGTCCTATTTCCTTTAAGGAACAACAGTTGTTCCCTCTACGGAACAACTATTGTTCCCTCTAAGGAACAACAGTCTCATGTGTATTTGTTTTCCCGTTGTTCCATCTAAGGAATAGTTATTGTTCCCTCTAAGGAACAATAATTTCGTGTGTATTTGTTTTCATGTTGTTCCATCTAAGGAACAACTGTTGTTCCCTTTAAGGAATAGTTGTTGTTCCCTCTAAGGAACAACTGATGTTCCCTTTAAGGAACAGTTGTTGTTCCCTCTAAGGAGCAGTTGTTGTTCCCTCTAAGGAACAACAATCTCATGTGTATTCGTTTTCTTGTTGTTCTCTCTAAGGAACAGTCGTTGTTCCCTCTAAGGAACAACAATTTCGTGTCCAGATTTTTCTTTCTTTTTGTTGTTCATTACAAGGAACAATTGTTGTCCCCTCTAAGGAACAGTTGTTGTTCCCTCTAAGGAACAATGATTTTTTTGGCATGTATTTCCTTTGTTGTTCCCTACAGGGAACAACTGTTGTTCCCTCTAAGGAACAATAGTTTCGATGTGTAGTTTTTCTTCTTGATGTTCCCCCTAAGGAATAGTTGTTGTTCCCTATAACGAACAACACTTTTGTGTATATATCCTTTTGTTGTTCCATATAGGGAACAACACCATCTGCGTGTATTTTTCATTTGCTATTCCTTACAGGGAACAACTGATGTTCCCTCTAAGGAACAACACCTTTTTGTGTGTCTTTTCTTGTTGTTCCCTATAAGGAACAACACTTTTGGTGTGAGGTTTTCTTTTTCTGTTTCCTTAGGAAATAGCACTTTGTGAATATCATTTCTCTTCTTTGATCACTCTTTATGATCCTCTATAGGGAAAGTATACAAATATATATGTAAGGATGCAAATTTGAAGTTTACCGGAACAAGCAAATCGAATATTATCATCTTTAATGAGATTGCTTTGTATTGATTGAAAAAGGAAGGACACAACCATCTATATCATTTCACTGTCCTTATTTTCACTATAAATCGAATTGATTGATTATTTGTACCATACTGGTTCTCCCCTAATCCCTTCTCTCTATTCATTATCATCAAATAAGGTTAAGGGCATACTTTGTTTTTTCTATTGATATGTTCAGATTTCTTCCACCATCCCTACTCCTAAGGAGTGTTGAGCTACCCTCTTTATATAAATTGGAAGTGCTATTAAAAAATAAAAATAAATAAATACATATGTTTACTAACAATTATATAATTTTTATAGATTGAAGATAGGGGGTCTCATCATGAGCCAACCTACCATGATCATAAGGAAGCAACAAAGTGGCATTCCCACTATGGCCACTAAACCAGGGATATGATCCAATGGATGCATCAGAAAGATAATGTCCTTAGAACAGGAGGTCTCATCACGAGTTGGCCTACCCACCTTTCACTCCTTCCTAGTGAATGACAATGTGTTCATCTGCTTACCAAGCCAGCACATTGGTCTCTACTCTAACATCATAATGCACTTCCCCAATCATACATAAAGGATCATGGTTCCAAAGGGTGAAAAAGCAACTCTGTTGAGGCTATAAGCGCCTATGGGCAACATAAACTCTGTTGATGGCATTGGAGTAGTATTTTCAACATCAATAGTTACTATAATGGACTTTTCTTATTTTTTACCTTTACTACAAAGAGATTATGCTCCTAATCTATTTTTGAACCTTTATGAATGTGATATCTTTTAAAAATCAATTATAGTAGCTTTAAGTGGAATGACGATGGCAGAGTATCTTTCCTGCGTTAGTTGTCCCTTTTCCTTTTCGAATCACCTCATGACATCTCCACACTTATTGATAACTTTCATTATATGCATTGATTTCAACACTCTGATATCTTTTGCGATCCTATCATTAATATGCGTACCTTGCCACTTTTTTCACCCCTGTACTTCACCGCCAACATGTCATTCCTTCACTCATTCGGTCGAAGGTGACCTATCATTTCAAAGGGGGGCAAGGAACAACCTCCATTGTATTTATGTATGCATGTCATTCATTTATTCGATTGTGTAGGGCAATACGACATTCCATGATTACGGAGTATGTGGTACAATAGCAAGTCCTAGATAACAGTGTTTATGCCTGTAAAGTATCATCCGAAATAACCATTATAACAACTTGCTATTTCATCACTCATCTCTATCTATTACTATGATATCTCTACTACACTAACTATTTGTAGAATCCAGGAAATATGGGAGGAAGAACAGTGCGTAGGGAGTCGCTAATACTGGTCGTTTCTGATGAAACTAGAGAAATTCTATCCCGACTTGGGTGGATAACATACTTCACACAATTTAAGCAACCTAAAGAAGCAATTACTATTGAATTCCTACAAAATTTATAGAACGGAAAATCTATGATAAGAGGGAGGCAAATCACAGTGTCATATGTGGTGATAGCTAAAGTGTCTAGATTACCAGCAGAAGGACCTGTATGAGCTAATAAAATATTGAAGTTGTAGGATGCTATTGCAGTATTTAAGGATGAGGGACAGGAATTGATCATCAAATTCAAAGGAGTTTGACCATCATCCCTTGGAGAACCATGGGAAGAACTAGCCAGAGTTGTCCAGAATTACATCACATGTGACGGACGAAAAGACGTGGTAAGGCTACATCAACATAAACTCTTAGCAGTCCTGAAACAAAAATGTTCTGTGAATTTTCCTGCATTTTGAATTTCCTATTGAATGACACCACTCAAAGCATATAAAAGTCCCAACATATAGAAATCGTCATAATCCACCAATGCTTGATTAGGCTAATAGTGAGTTACAACCCCACCCAACAGCAATCAAGTTGGGAGGAATTAATATTTTCCATTGAAGGGGGCCTAGATCTGCCTGCGCCTAACCCTGTTCTAAAAAGGAAGAGGACTACCCTTACAGCAAACATTCCCCAAAAGCGCAGACATTCTACTAGGTTGAGGACAAACTTAGGAGCGGCCGAAAACCCCCAGGGTAGTATTAGCCAGCCCATAGAATTTTCTAGCCCAGGAAGTGAACAACAATTGTAGATAGAAGGCTACCCTGAGTCCAACCATGAGGAAGAGTCAAGGAATTCTAGATAACAGGAAAGAAATGAATCACAACTCCCCTCAAAATCAAGTTCCCCATGTGATTTACTACACGATATCGAATTGGCCCAGATTTTGGCCAATATGGATGATTTCATACAACCCAAAATCCCGCTCAATTTTAATATTGAAGCAATCCCATTTGTAGAGAACTTTGGCCATGATAGAATTATATCAAAAAACATAAGTTGTCAAGTAGAAACAAGGGCAGAGGTCAGTCAAGAAGAGATGAACCAACCTGGTGATATGCCTCCACGAGAACCCAGCCAGGTAGGCCTAGATACGAAGAATGTAGGCCAAACAAGAGAAATAGAAATAAACCAGGAAGATGACTACCAATCTGGGGACGCAGTTCTTTTAGAACAAAGCCAAGATGAGCAACCGAGCTCGTTAGGGACAAAGACAATTAACAGAATAGTTTTTCCTCCTAAAAAGCATAAAGACAAAATTAAAAAGCTTAGGAAGGAACAAGAAAGGCTGCGGAAAATAGTAAAGAGGCTTAGACGAAAGATAAGAAAATTATCAGCAGGGAAGGTTCTAGAAAAAACCTCGGAAACAATAAACGCAATAGTTCAAACTGAATTATATGAAACAAAAGCTACAGGGACTCAAATTGAGCCCACACTCACTCAACTTGTTAAGGAACAACATGCAACTCTTGCAGAAGCAGCTACCCAGACAAAGGCTATCCCTTCTTATGACTTAGCTATTCAGACGGAGGCGGTACCCTCCTATAGCATGACTAACCAGATAGAGGAATGGACCTCCCATAATAAAGAAACACAGACAACAGGCATTCCTTCTCAGAGTAGGAGTATGTAGACAACCATTCTAGCCAAAGATATCATGACGAGCAACGACCCCAGTATATTGACTCTTCAAGAAGATTTAGCACAGGCTCGGCTTGCTATCGAATGACTTGAGTTAGCAACTGTCTCCCAGCAAAAATACGAAGAATTACAGAGGCAACTTCAGGACATGAATACATCAAAAAGTGAGACCTTCGATAAATACCAAAAGGCAAAAGAAAGAATTGAGAAAATGAAGCTCAGATTAGAGAAGTTCATGAGTCAAACAAACATTATCTGCTCATTGTACACTAATATCTTGGCATGCAAATCTCCTGCCAATAATTATGCCTTATTTTTACAAGAAAGATACTTGCAACTAAAATAAAAGCCTTCAGGGCTAGAAAACTGATAGAATTAAAAACAATTGAGGATTTCATAAACTGTTGCAAACATCACGGAGTAAAATTTCAAAGATTGTTGTGTGAATTTTACTACATAATTTTGTATTAGAGGAAGAAGTCAAAAATAACCCCAATCCTTTTGTGGGGGGTGTGCAATTCCAAGACTTTTATTTCATTCGCTGTCAATCAACTGAAATGGTTCAAGGCTCATAACATGTTCCAGAGGCAGGAGCATGGATTGGACCTCTAGGTTAGAGGTGAACCCAAACACCTGTTGCAAATGCTAGCCAATCACAAAAGTCTGATGAAAAGGGAAGGAGTAATGAAAATTTTGGGACCTACTCAGAAAGAGATTGTCCAGAAGGGAATAGAATACTTCCTCTCCATTCAGGAAAGCTCCTTGGTTGTAGCCAAGCTCAGGTGGATAGTCTCCAATAGTAATGTACAGAATAGAGAGCCATTTAATTATAAAAAAATTAAATTGGATATAGAATGCTTTGTCACTTACAACAATCTCATATTAAGAGAAGGTCCTTATTGGCTAGGTTGTCGGTTCCGTAGCCCTAATGTTTGGTATCTTGCTAAAGGGAATCGGGTTATATATGAACTGCTTGAAGGACAGACAGGGCACATCTTTGAGCTCTTGGCCAAGAATCATGGTTTCAGACCACTTTACGACATTCCTTCTCCAGCTTATTCTTTGACTGCTTTGGATATGAACTACATGCCTTTCATGAGGACATGAAAAAGAGTAAGCAGGGGAGTATGTTGAGTCATGGAAAAGGTATGCATTTACTATTAAACTCACTATCCTTTTCCTTTATTCTTATATTTTCTATATCTTAATGTGCTAATCTATTAAGGAATTACGATAAGAAATGAAGGAATTATCTGCAGTTACGACTTAGCTAATTATTACCTTTCTTTATGTAGGAAAAAAACAAGAGGGACAAATGTTGTTCCCTATGAAGGAACAAAAAAAATCGGCAAGCTAAGGAAGGAATGCAGCGGTTGCAGATAAGGCCAAAAGCAAATAAGAAGAATTAGCATGAGAAAGGAAACGATGTCTGAAGTTGGAAAACTGTTTTGAATCCTTGAGGATCGAGAGATCCTGAGGGATCACGTTTATCATTTATCATTTTACACTTTCCTGTTATAAAAGGAGATGTTTTGTAAGAAGGAAGGGGAGGAATCTCTGTATTATTGAAATTATAATTGTAATTACAAACCCTCGTTGTCGAGAAGAACACGAATATATTGTAATGCTCATTCAGTTTGATGATTAATATATAATTAAAGTTGTTGTTCCCTCGCATCACCTGAAGTAACTTAGTAGTGTTCTCTAGCGGCTAAGGGCCCGACCTCTAGTGGATTAAACTGCTTTTCTTGTGTCATACATTTCCAATTCTCGCATGTGTGATGGTTTGATAGTATTCTTGCTTTCTGTGATTTTATCGCTTCACTGTTTATTATTTTCTAGTGTTGACAGAATCTCTTGGCTTTATATAATTTGTAGTATTGTCATTGATTTAGTTTAATTTCATTTTGGATCAATTTACTTAGATAAATATTCTTCTTGATATAATCAACTATAAAGAGTATTAACTATCGCTATTGAAACTCTCAAATTGATATCATTTGCTGTTTACATTAATTATTGAAGACTGGGTTTGATTTAGATTAAATCAGTTAAAGAGCGATGAGTTATCACTATTGTACTCTCAATTGATGTTGTTGTTACTTTGACAAATGTAATATTTGATTTCTTTAAAGGATTGAGTTTTCTTTAATTGCAATTGGAATTTACTAGATGCATCCATTTACTCTTGTATTTAGAATATCTATACTGCAATTTAGGAAATATTACTGTCTGAGTTAAATAGCAGCCACATACTGTGTACACTCTTGAAATAAGAAGACCTGCTCGGAATGATAATTAATGTGAGGATAATTAGGAGTTTTAAAAGGCACCTTTTATCAACCAACATTTGCAAGAACTCTAGGATTTGATTATCACCTTCAAGCACCTGCCAATATGAGATGTTATCAGTTATGGATGATCTAAAAATCAATTCAACATGAAATTTATTCCTGTTTAATCTAAGATTAGGAAAAAGTTTCACAGCCATAGCAGCCATCAGATCGACATCATGGTTGTACCTTCAAGGTATGTATGTGGCATTGTAAGAATCGAAATTGCCAATTAAACTCCATACCTCATGCTGATACCTCACCAAGTGTGGCGAACTGTATTGTATCCTTTTCTTTACTTGGTTCACTATTATCTGTGGGTCATCAAAAACTATGAAATTTTTTATATTCCCTTCAATGGCTCTTCTCAGGTTTTTCAGCAAGCCTTCATGTTCTTCTGTGTTACTAGTGTGCATGCATTCCAACCAGCTGGCCATTAGGCATTGGTTCCCTAGTAGGTCAATGAAAATGTTTCCAGCGTTTGCACCTTCAAGGCAGTTAGAGCTATTAAAACAGAATGCCAAAAATGTATAATTTAATGCTACATTAATTGAACTATTATCTACAAAATTAATCCTATCATCTACTATAGTACAGGATAGATCATCAGTTGGATTATGTGGGTCATTTATTCTTTCTTCCAACTGTGTGTTTGTCAAGATCTCCTAGCTATTTTTGCAGGGCATTCTCCAAAACAAGTTTCCATGGCATAAACATCGAAACTGTAATTCCCAAGGATAGATCTAGAGAACATTACAAGTTCACTAGGGTTGCTCAGTTCCATTACCACATATTTCATATAACTTTCCTGATCCACTCTCAGCATATCACCTTTGCCCCTCTGAGGCAACAAAATATGGGACCAATCAGTTCAGAAATATCCATTTCGATTTGATGACTAGTCCCTACTAAGCAGCATTCCATAAGCCTCGGGTATATCCACTACTACTACATCAATGACTTGAGTGTATTAATGTTTGGCAGCATATGAATCAACACATATTTCAGCTCCCCAATAACTCTCACATTCTTTCTATCCAATTACACAAGTCAAGTTTCAGTTTTATCGAGTATTGCCTAAAGTCTCTTGGCAACAGCATAAGGCATAATAGTGTATGAGATGCCAGAGTCTACCAAGCAATTGTGCACATTCATGTTGAAGATTTCAAAAGTGATAAGGAAGGGTGGAGTCATAGATTTTTATTTCCTCCCTATCATGGCTGCACTAACATCTTGGGGCTTTCAAGTCATTTTAGACAGAGTGGCTTTCATGGCTGATGATATTTGTGTTGCAGTGGAGGTACTGATAGGTCTGGTCACTGGCTTCTTGGTTTGGCTGCTTGGGGTAGTGGGGGTTTTGCATCTCTGCTCGTTCATGACTTTTAGATTTGCTGCATTAATTTTAACAAGTTGAAATATGTGATATTAGGCATAGACTTCTTGAGATCATATAAAATATTGTAGTCAATGTTATAGACAGGATAAGGCAGGGTAAACATACTGGTTTTTCTATTCTTAAATGGTAGTTTTCCATCTTGCGTCGCCTTAGTTGTAGTGGGAGATGTCATATCATTTTCTGGATGGTTTGCAACTGTGGTATTCTTGGAATCACCACTAGACCTATCTTTTCCATCAAAAACTTTAGGAGAAGATGTTTTCATAGGGCAAGCATCTTGCTTGGTCCAGTCTATGGGTTTTATCGCACCTGGGAGCAGCCCTTTACTTCATGTGTGGATTTCATTAGTGTTTATTTTTGTGGTGTTATCTCCCTCGTCGTAGTTCTCATTACTATGGAAATCCCACAGCACATTAATCTGGGTTTCCTCTTCCGAAAGTTCTTCTACTTGGTATTCCTCCTCATCTCCTTGTTCTGGTTCAAGTTCCAATATAGGTTCTTCTTTGTTAAGGAGCGATCCAATAAGAGCCAACTCTTCTGTGTTTAAAGCCCCTTCATTAGGTGGAGTAGGCAATGCAAATTGACCATGACCACCTTCTATTTTCTTATGACATAAAGGCTTGAAGGGCTTTATGTTGTTATAGTATCCTCCATTACCACTAGTACTCTCTCCATGATTCCTTTTCATATCAATGACTGTGTTTGTTAGTTTCTTAATGATCCGATGCAACCCTTCCACATCCATGGTGTCCTTTTCTTTAATTTCAGCTCCTTTGTTATCAATTCCATTATTCTTCTTGGATGTCTAAGACATTTTTTTTTCTCTAGTTGTAGGGTGGAATGCTCTAAGGCTGAGCATTTCATTCTCGACCTTTACTGATTCATCGATAGCACCTTGTAAGGTTTGCAAATTACTCTTAATCCACATCGTTGTAGGGATAGGGAGAGCAGAAACATAGAATTCTATGAGCAGTTCCTTAGTAGGTCTAGTGGTGGCTAGGATCCTATTGAATAAGGTGTTGAATCGAATATTAAAACCTTAACCTTCTCCTTGGTTTCCATTTTCAGCTGGGATAATTCTAAAACTAAGGCTGCAGGTGTTTTGTCATCACCAAACTTATCTAAAAAGGCCTGCTGAAAATCATCCCAAGAGGTGATTAATCCTATTCTCAAGTTGAAATACCATGTGGAGGCTACACTAGTCAAAGTAAATGAGAACAGGCGACATAGCACATCTTCATCGGTGACCCCCAACCTGCGCAAGGCTAGGAAGAAAGAGAGAATATGGTTATCAGTGATATCTCCACGCTCAGGGTTGAAATTAGGTAACACTCTTTCTGCATTTTTGGGTAAGGGATGTTATTTCCAGGGTACCACTACAGCATCCTATGCGAGCTAGGGAGGGAGTGCTTCTGGAGGAGGTGGGGGTTGATTCTTACTTGAAGGAAGAGGTGGAGGCTGATTCCCACCTAGAGGGGGAATGTTGGCCATATTATGGGCAGGGAAGTTTTGGTCAAAGGCTTCTCCACTAAGTTTCTCAAAATCAAGCGAGGAGTTACCTTTAGAAGGGGAATCCTCAAGAATTTATTCCCAATGGGTGTTGATACTTTGCAAGGATTCTAGCACAATGTCTTTGAGAGAAGTGGCTACTGATGTATCTTCGCTCAGGGTAAAGATCCTTAGCTTTCTCTTACTTTTCAAAGGTAAAGAGTGAAAGATGGGAAGCTGAGAGAGGGAACGAGTGTAAGCCCGAGTAAGCACTCTGATAGGTTGTTCCTAAGTTATAGGATATTCCCATAGTCTCTTTTCCTTGGGTGACCCAAAAACAAGGCTTAGAGGGGTCTCTGTTTCTTCAAGATGAGGCTCTTTCAAATGTGTGGTAGGATCTCTCTGACCTTTACGATCCATACATTAATCCTTTTGAATCCATGCGTGGCACTTATAGATGAAATCTTGAAAAGTTCGAGATGGCAGTTCAGGCCCTCCTTCTAGCGCCAATTTTTTGACATGGCTAATGTGCACAATGCCAATGAGGGGAGCTAACCCAATCGCAAGCCCCAATTAAACCTGCTTTCATTTGGAATGGCTAGCTCCGACGGGTTTTAAGGGACCCCGTAAACTGTTTGAACATGTCGAAAGATTGCTTCCAATATGAAGACTTCACTTAAATAAAAAAAGATAAAAAAAACTAACCTTTATGTATTAAATCCTATCTATCCTACTTCTAACTACTCTAATCTAGTCATAGCTACTCCAATCTATCTTGCAACAGCATGATACAAAGGTTTAAACATAATATATATGTTCATCAGGAGCGTGATAAAGAAGGCTAAACATCATGCATAGATTCAAGTCCAAATGAATCAATCACTGAATTCACAATTGGAAAAGACTGTATTAAAGCTAAATTGCAATCCAATCACTCATATAGGAATCCACATTCTTCTATGGAATTAAAACTGCAACTAATCTTTAATTTAGTTTCAAATCAAAGACCATTCACAAGTTAACCATGAAACTTAATCACATTCAATTTAAAAAGACTAATAGTGAACTGTAAGTCATCAATATGCATAAATATAAATCACATTTACATTCATGCCAGTAACAACACTCCAATCCAAAACAATACAATGAGTCTGAAACTAGTGGCTCCTTCTTCCCTCAAAAACAGTCCTCCTCATTCGTAATAAAGCAACACTATTCTTCTCAAAAATCAAAAGCCATCTCCCCTCTTTGGAGGTAATATTTATGCTAAAAGCCTCTCACTCCCAGTCTTCCCTGCCTCTTCACCTTCCCTCTCCTTCCTTCATTATGCCAATCAGAAGGAATAGGTGAAAACATTCAGTGTCACTGTTCACACGTAAAGGGCGTTTCTTGTCATTAGGGCGCTTCGTTTCCTGGGCACTGAATGGTTATTGATTAAAGAGGATGACTATGTGCCTTGTTCATGATGCGATATGGAGTGGTTTGGTCTTCGAAACATGCAAGCTACACCAAGAAACCATCTGAAAGTGTCAAAGGCCGGCTCTTTCAATAGAACACCTCTACATATAAGGGTTTCAAGATCCACTTGTGTATTTGTTACTCCTAACCTACAGAAATAAGAGATACCAGTCATGCTTATGAAAATGCAACAAAAATACTTTAAAACATAAGTATTTCCTCTATTGAATGTTTGTTGCATTAAACGCAAAATAATCGGCCCTAGATTTCTAGGTTTATGCATATATTAATCATAGCAAGCCGAAATCAGTTTATATTGAAAACTGTCGCAAAATACACAGCCGAATCCAAATTGTGGACCTAAAAATTTATGTGCTTGGCTTTGTAATCATCGACGGGTATGGGAGGTTTTCGTGCGCTATATGTGTATGTACTAGATCTTGCCGATAGCGATAAGCGATTGATCCTAGACCTGAAACATGTATATACTACGACTAATAAACCATCGGATCCAAAGTATAGGGGAGTTCCACATATATAAAAGCCCCGGGACCCCATCGATTGTGATATGCGATATGGGAGGCGAACCCGAAAACACATATATGTTAGGTTCATAAATCCCTTCAAGTCTGCAATGCTACCATTCCCTTTGGAAAACCCCAACTTTAATGTTTCATCGCAAAACACATGGATAAATGGGAAAACCTGCGTATGGCCATTAGGGTGGATTTGAAAATTAATATGCCTAGCTTTATAATCATCGGCGAGTCCGGCTTTTGCCTCTCCGATAATTGCATGACCCCGGTATCCACCAATATGCGATGAGCGATTGAGAACCGGACCCGATAATGTATATAGTGCAGTTCATAGTGTTGTCGAGTCCAAAGGCCAGGGGCACACCATATATATGTGTGGAACTTGGACTTAGGCCGATTGCGATATGCGAAGGGCTTTCAAACCCTGATATATATATATATATATATATATATATATATTATATATATATATATAATATATATATATAATAATATATATATATATTATATATATATATATATATATATATATATATTATTGTGGTTAGATATGGCCTTCGGGTTTGGAACACCTTTGCGCCCCTTTTGTATAGCTTTGGGGCTTGGCCGATTAGCAATGTGCAAAAGGGAGGATGATTTATGCATTTTTGAGCATTTCCGCTATGAAAGGCCATGACGGGAATAATGATGTGATGGGGGTTTTGTGACTTTAAACAAGCAAATGATTATAATAAGGGTGGGGATGATGGTTTGTGCGGGCACAAATGTGCTAGGCATGTTTGTAAAGATTGAAAGGTCTTGATGAAGGGATTGAATACAGGGCCAGGCTAAGCCATGAATGATCCATGCAGTAGGGTTTTATTCAATGGCTTAGCCATCAAGGATTGAAATTTGACCCAGCAAGGATTTAACATCCGTGTGACAAAACAGATCATTCTGAAAAATGAAAGATCACATTTCTAGGGGACCCATTAAAAGTTTACTATCAGAGCATGTTTTTATAGGGTGGTAGTTGTGGCCACAACACAACTGAAGGGAGATTCATTCCACATGGAGGTTTCATGGTAGCAAGGTGACATTCCACCCCTCTTAATTATCATAGGGCCGGTGGGGTGTTGGGCCCCCACACCAATCCCAATTTCGCCTAGATATATCACCTCCATTGAGGAATATATATAAATATTTTTATATTTACATAGTTTTTAGTTTTTGAAAAACATTGGAACAAAAGGGATCAAAATCATTACAATAAGACATGTTTATGACTTACACATGTCACATGTGCGAATTGAACCGAAGTGAGGAGGATAACATCATTTCTCCCAACTACCCAAGCTACACCTAATTGACATATATATTTGTTTTCATGAGAGAAATATTTATATTCCAAATAAGGAAAATACATTTTCCGATCCTTTGAGGGAATTATCAAACAAAAACCGTTGAATATATGACATGAGCTACTCATTGTATGTACAACATGTCACATGCAAAAATTAAACCTAGGTGGGGAGGATAACATCAATTCTCCCAACCACCCAATTTAAGCCCAATTGAGACACACACACTAACATTACTATTTAGAAATTTAATGTGGGAAACATAAGCATATCTAAAATTTCAAAGGCTTCGATGGTGATAATTTGAATCAAGAGGTCATATACATCACATGAACTTGAAATTACATGTACATAAATTCAAAATCCAAAGGCTACGACAATCCACTACAATTCCAAGTACACCTATGTAGTGATATAATTATCATTAGCTAGTATTTTCCTAATCTATGTAAGTATTTTCAATCTTGGTCACTAATCCATAAGTTGTCATGGATACTCCATTGTAAAATTTGTCACGATAGATCTACTAAAATATATATCATAAAATTTGAAAGCTACATTATGAGGGTTCATTTCTCCTTATATTTCTAGATTGTTAATTACTATTTATTGTCTATGCATGAAAATTATAGTTATGAAAAAATTAGATAAAAAATATAACAATCAATCAAAACCATAAGAACACAAGATATAACATGACAAACCCTTTCAGGAGAAAACCTGGTTGGAAGGCAAAGCTTCTCTTCTCACTTTTTCTCTAAATGGAAATTGATGGAAGTTAAGATAAGAGAGAACTATGGCATGCAAGATACTACAGTACAAAAACCATCTCTTTTTTATCTCTCTCTAACCACTCTCAACTAATATACTCATCTACAGAAAAAATGCACTCGAATAGAATGAAAACCCTTTTCCTCCTAGTGTCACAGTTATAAGACAACCTAATAGCCTACTAGCGGTTATGTTTGACACCCTAAACTCTTAACTAGAGTTACAATATTGACTCTTTTAGATTATTTTTGAACATGATCATGTGGCTATCCCATTTTACATCAATAATGGAGACTAATGTGGTATCCTCTCAGATTATTGTGGTCAATTTTGACAAGTCAACTTCCAAGAGGCATAAATTTCTCGTATAAGCTCTGGTTGAGGCGATTCTTTCACCATTGGAAAGGAATTGAAGTGTAGATTATAGAATATAGGTCAAAAGTAAGTTTGGGACCACAAGAAGTGTTCAATAAAGCCCTCAAAATGACTCTTGAATCTTTTGACCCAAAATTTTCCAAACTAGATTGATGGTAAAAATGGTCTTGCACATCAATTCGTCCACTTTTTACGTATGAAATAATCAAGATGGATGAAAATAGGATAATGATCCAATTTGGATCAATCACCTATATTGGTTTCTTGAGTGGTTCCATTCTTGAGGCTACATGAATTTACAAGGATTGATATTGCAGAAAACAACTATATAACATTAGGAAGGAAGAGAGGTGTGATATGACCTTCATTGCAATATCTCAATTTAATAGTTTGAATAGTATTCAGTTTCACACTCTTTCCTAATATGATCAATATGAAACGATGGGAAAATCTAGTAGGTGTGGTTAAAATAAACTTCGAAAAAAACAAATTGAGAATATCACTTTGTAATCTATCTATTATTTTATTATATGCATCATTTTGCTTTCATACTATTCAGCTTTTTTAATCATTAAACAAAGTTATTGTTTAGCAATAACTATGACCTTAAAATGAGAACTCTAGCCTCGAAAGCCCATAAGTCATAAAAAATACCCCTGAAATGAAAAGTGATGCTATTGATAACGCCCCCTTTGTTTATGGTTAAAATTACAACAATTTTCAACCATGGTGTTAAAAACCAATAAAAGAAAATATCCTTATTAAAAAAAAAAAAAAAATCAACAACTAAATTATAAAGTGGCTCTTCTTAGAGAAATTTTTTTAAAGTTTAAAATTATAGCTCAATTGAAATTTTAGCCTAAGACAACTTGTACCACTATAACTAAAACTTGAAAATCAACCATCATATTCAAATCTACTACAATAGCAAACCCTTTTTCAATGAGGCATCATAAAATTACAATTTTTTTTAAACCAACACTTTTTTAGCAATGGGTTAGAATGTCATCACCAATGTAAACAAAACCATGAAAATAACCATTTAAAAAAGAAAGAAAGAAAGAAAGTATTTTAAAAATTTTAAAAAAATAATAATTAAATATTAAAAAAATATTTAAAAAAAATAAAAATAGTTAAATTAGTTTAAAGCAATTTAAAACTAAAAAAAAATATTTAAACAACAATCTAAAAAATTGCCCCTTATTGGGTTGAATCTCGAGAGGTGGAGCAAACTATGGGGTCGTGCCCACCACCATGGAATTATAATGACAATTAACATAGGGGGTGGCATGGTGATCCCCTAGCATCAAAAAGCATGCCAATTAAATTCCCTTCCACACATATTACTTGTGTTAAAGTGGAGAAGCTTAGAGATGGTGAGGTCTGGCCTGGTTACTTGAAGCACCAATGGGTTGATTCCTTGCTCCACAAGAGAATTCAGAGAGGTATATTATAGATACATTGGCAAAATAGTTTTAGGAGCTAGTACAAAGATAAAGATTTGATGGTGTTCATTGTAAGAGGCATTGGAGTTACTGTTCTATACTTCACATGGTGGACTAACGAGGGGAAGACACTAGAGTTGATAAAGGAAAACACAGACAAAGGAGGTTGTGAAGGGTCTCTCGGTCTAGTCAAGCTCATCATTATGGATGTAGAGATCGCTTCCTATAGTGGAATGCCTATTTGGACCTCTATTGAAAGGGAACCCTTCCATATTTATTGGCTTTTTATTAAGATTTAGAATAAGTCTCTAAATTTTATAAGGTATGTGTTTGGAAAAAAAATTATCTACCAAAAGATAAAGTGGAATTCTTGTGATGACTTGATTATTTTGTGGGGTATCAACTGTGAATTCATGTTTGATCCAATTTCCTTTTCTTGTGCACCTTATGGTGATGCTTCTAACGACTATTTGGGGAATTGAGCCTAGAACTCTCTAGAGTTTCACCTCTTTTTTTTTCTGATATTTGAGGTTCATCGATCTATGGAGGTCAATGTCTGTGTGGTCTCACCTTTAACGTAACCCCTGATTTTTGTTGGTAGCCAACCTCACTCAAGGGTTCTTTATGGGTAAGTGCAATTTCCTCTTATTTTGGTTTTATTCTCTCTACAACATGTGTCGATCATCTATGGGTGATTTTATCATCAATGTTGTAGTATTTACCAAGGATGGGAGCTTTATACCCTTTGGCTCAGGGTTAAGTCTTATGAGTGTTAACACAAATGCTCATTGTTATTTGTAGAGGACGGAAGATCAGAGGATGCACAACAAGTGTGGGGAAGGGGGTCATGGCCCCCAAGGGTGTAGTAGAGCTCAACACAAGCGTAGGAGGTCGCTGAGAGTTATCGTGCAACAATTCCCCTAATACCCAAAATGAAATTCGTAAATAGAATCTCGGGCTATTCAAGAGAGATAGGTCTTCGTGCCCTAGAAGATGTTGCCACTTGGATTCTTGACTCACGGAACACCTAGGGACGAAGGAAAGACTATTTTGGAGCATTAACCTTGTATTGGAAGATGAAGACTGTTAGGCATAATCTTGATGGATAAACAGGTTAAGGTATAACATCTTTGCTAGCTTGGAGGATGTTAAGAGATAGTAGCACAATTAGAATTATCGTTTATACAGGATTGAAGAGAATATTGCAGACATCGAGCTTCATTTTTAGTGTACACCATATACTCATGCTCCATTAGGATCAAGTCCTAGAGACAAAACCTCGGTGACTTATTTTATTTTATTATTATTATTTTTTATTTTTTTTTAGAGTCATAGATAGCCTTGTTATGCTTGTTAATGTTGATACGCTTCAGTTTGGACCAGTTATTCTAGAGGTAGGTGGTCAAAATTCATAGATTTCACACTGGATAGATTGAGACCAACTACTAAGTAAATATATGTTACTTATACTTAATAAATATACTTATTTTCACTTAATTTTCTAAAATAATATAATATTATTAAAAAATAAATAAATAAAATAAAAAAATAATAATATTTTTTTAATAATCAATCAAATATATACCTAAGAAATTTAACCGTTGGTTCTTTTAAAATTAATGAACTTTTGAAATGGTTTATTCAAACTAACATCTCTCCAACGTATATTACATAAAGGAAAGAAATATTAAAAAAGGAAAAACCAATCATGAAAAATGATACATTTAAACATTTTATGCACTTGGCAATGGCCGTTCAATCAATAATTAACCCATGTGAAATTATACGATTCTATTATTGTGTAGATAGATGTGGATTGTATGATTGCGTCGTCAACCCTCAAATTATATGTCATTTCATCGTCCTAGAGAGTCAACGATGGTCGGTTCCATTAATCGGTCTCATCCATTAATGATTATTCAGTGAACATATATATCCCTGCTTCCTAATGATCCTCCATGATTATTTAATGAAATTATTGTATCTCATGATGAATTATTAATATAAAATAATGATATAATTATTTTTATTTAAAAAAATGTTGTTCTAAATTGTACTTTATTTGATGTATGGTTTAATGAGAAAAGTTGATGGATGGTTTAAAAAAAATATATATAAATATTTTTGTTAGTGATATTTATGATGATAATCATGTTATTGTACATTGAGAGTTATTTTGATTTATTAAATTTAATAAGAGGAAAATTAGTTTTGTTTTATTGAGTTGTTTTTTATATTTAATATATATACTTTTAAATTGGGTATTATTTTTAAGTTGAGATTTGAGTTAGTCATGTGGTTGGAAAAGGAAGAAGATTCGTGATATATTGTGATGTTAAGTGGTTCATAAGTGTTATGATTAGGTATAATTAAACTTATGAATTTGAGTAAGAAGAGACTATAGTGTGCAATGAATGTACATGTAGAGATATGATGAGACTAGAATCCTTGCCACCACCCACTATGATGATTATGAGTTATTTATGTTAGCAATTATATTTATAAATGCATTGACCTTTATCATTGTGTTGATCAGACTATAATCCTTGCAACCACCCACCATGATGATTATGACTTATTCATGTTAGCAATTATATTTATCAATGCATTGACCTTTATCATAGTGATGATGAAGAGAAACAAGAAAGCTAGTTTTATTTGGAACCGTCCCAAACATTCATAATTTCAAGCCTCACGCTCCTATTTATTGGTTATCATCTTTTGTTCCTTGCCCTTTGTGCCTTCCATTTATGTTATGTGTCAAAAAATTTGTGACCAATGAATACGTAGGCACATTTCTTGCTAAGCTTATGGCTTGTGGACTCTACAAGGTTCATTCAGTCATATTCTTTCCTCTAGTTAAGTTGGCTAAGGTGGTTGGGTTTTTTTTGGGGGGTTGTCAAACTTGGGACTTATTTACAGGAAACAATGGTCAACTTAGATATGCCTAAATATAATAGAAAAAAATCAAATAGGAGAATAATGAGGCAAAAAAATACCTCCATGCATGCATCTCTACATCCTCATGGCATGAGTGCCAAGAGGATTCGCAGGAAATCTCATTCATGATACAAACAAAGAGCTACTCTAGAAACATGGAAGGAAATCTAAGAACTAGTCATTTCAGTGAAACAACATGATAAAAAAACCTCCACACAACAAATCAATATGGAATTTCAAAGCTAGGTTCAAGACTATTTTCTCTCAATCATATGACACCAAGGTTTTTTGAGCTGCAAAATTTTGCTAGGTCATCCTTGTAGTAGAGAAACTAAAGGTACATAAATTAGAATCACTTAATAAAATCAAGTTGTTAGAAGCCAAGTTCGCCATCTTTTATAGAGTATCATTCACTCTAAGCTTCAAGATGCACATTGAGGATCGAACATGGAAGAGAAAACTTGTGGAGTTTGTTAATTCCTCCACATCTCAAGGGCACAAGCTCCCACAACAATATCATCAAGGATTACACAAATGAGTATGAACTTATCATAAGCAAAGCTTCGAAGGCCTCCCTCCATATAGGCATATCTCACACCTCCTCTTAATTATGTCTTTGTTTTTTATAATTAAAATCTTTAATAGTTTTCGTCCATAAATTTAGTGAGAATATTTTTGCATTCATAGAAGTGAAATATTCTTGGAATTTTGATGGAATTTATATGTATCGATATGATTTAGTTCTAATTTATAATTTAAATAAATTAGTACATATTAATTTTAAATTTAACTTTTTAAAGAAGTTTTAAAATAACTTATTTTTCTTGTAGAATAGTGAGTAATATGGTAGTGACATCTTAAATTCTCTTAGATTGTGATTTTCTAATCAAATTCTAATCTTACAAGTCACTAACAAACTACTAAACCAAAATTTAAGATTTTTTCTCTTTTAATAATTAATAAATTACATGCATACACAAACAAAATTAATAAATTTAAAATAAATCCAATATTAAAAAATTAAAAATAATTAAATATTTTAATGTGTAGAATTTTTATTATTAAAAAAATGTGAGTTAATTGCAATCTCCCTCCAATGAAATTAAACTGAAAAATTATGCCAAAATAAATGTGTAAAATTGCAATATTAATTATTTTCCATTACCCCTTAACAAAATTTAAACGTAAATATTATATTTATGATATTATTATGCATAAATTCAATATTTATTTCTTAAATTTTCCTTCTATATAATAGTTAAGTAATATTTACACCTTAAAAATGAAATTAAATAATATAATAAATAAAAAAACATTTAACTACTCTATATATTCCTATTTCCATGCTTTCCGTTATAGTTATTTAGTATGTCTCCATAATAATGTTGAACAGAAATTTGATCATCTCAAGTACTAGTTTTAAGATAACCCCTTTAGTTGATTCTCTAAGCAAAAAAAATATTCCAGAGATACTGAGGAGATGCCCCTAGTGCATAATGTCATTATATTGATATCTGGTTGGAAGTCTCGTAGTGCACCTTATGATACTTAATTATGATACTTAATTTGGAGATTATGTTCTTAAGATTCATTATGTCTTTGGGATTCATTTATGATTAAGTCCTTAATGATTATTAATGGTAACAGGTTATTACCGATGGTGTCATGTATTGATAGTTATTAATTATGGATAATTTCTTTAACCAAATTATTCATTGATGATGGAATTAAATACGTTTATTTAAGGATTATAATAAGAATTTTTCTAATGGCATGAACTTATTTTTATGACACATTAATGGCTCACATTTGACATGTTTGCATATATTATTATGCTTGGTTGAAAGTTTGACCTTGCACTCTAGGTTTTAACTTGTTTCTATATTTGTTTAGGTTAGATTATGGAAACCCATATGGATGTTAATTAAAATTACACATTTCACATCTAAAGGAAAAGGGCTCTTGTTCAATGAGGATGGGAAGATGACTTACCTAATTCTCAGGACTTGTATCCAGTAAGCTAAGTAAAAATGACTTGAAAATGTGTTATAAAGTAAACCAAGGTAAAAATCCCAAGGGAAATGAATTGTAATTAACATTTTACCCACTTTATAACATTTGTTATTTTCCCCCTAAGCCTAGTTTCACCCCATATGTGAATTGGTAGGGGAATTGAAAGGCTAAGAAACATGAAGTATATATTCTTGAGATATTGATTTGGATCTTGGGGCAGGCGCCCAAGATGTAAAATATTGAAATGGATCTTGTGGGGAAGGCCCCCAAGATTTGAAGAATTGAAATGCCAGAATAAAAAGAGGAGAGTGCCAATAAACAAACCCACAAAGATTTTTTTATTATTAAAATGAAGAATAATTGTAAGAGCTACTTTGTGGCGGACAAACTATCCTTTTACAAAATGCGACTTGTTACTTATAGTATTTTTCAGTTACAATACCACGGCTAAATTCCATGAGTGAATGAATACCATGGTTGGATGTCACAATACCACATGCCAATTCCATGGGTGAATGAATACCATGGTTGGATGTCACAATACCACATGCCAATTCCATGGGTGAATGAATACCATAGGTATGTCACAATACCATGGGTTAATTCTATGGGTGAATGAATACCATGGGTGGATGCATGGAAAATTTTAGGGGCGAATGTTCGCCCTTTTGCGAAATTAAGGGGTTTTAAATTTTGAGTGGGCGAATATTTTGTATCATAGTACATTTTTACAAATCACCTCAAATAGCCCACCTTATTTTAAGGGAGAGGGTAAAAAAGGTAAATTTAGCCCTTGAAATTAGGAGTTACAACCTTCCATTCGCACAGTTTCAAGAATAGGTTTTATTAAGTAAACCCATTCACCCATTTTCAAGAATAGGTTTTATTTAAGTGAATCCTATGGGCCAAATACCATATTTATAAAAGAGGTATGGTAAATTAATAAAAATATAAATAAATGAAAGGTATGGTAAATAAATAAAACATTTTTTATATTTACTCCATAAGTCACCTTATATACATGCAAGGGTGTAAACAAATAAAAATATAAGGAAAGTGGAGACATGGTAAATAAATAAAACATACTTTTATACTTACTCAAAAGGTATGGTAAATAAATAAAAATATAAATAAACTAGACATATGGTAAATAAATAAAACCTCTTTTTATATTTAGACCATAACCCTCGTTCTATTTATGAAGGCTCAAAAAAGAGGTTTTATTTAAGTGAATCCTATGGGCCAAATACCATATTTGTAAAAGAGGTATCGTAAATTAATAAAAATACAAATAAATGAGAGGTATAGTAAACAAATAAAACATTTTTTT
>APFE030180225.1:0-12194 GCA_000404065.3 Pinus taeda
TGACCAAATAGTGAAAGTGATAATAAGAATATATAATATTTGGGTTATAAAGGAAAGATTTGTGTTATGTGGTTGATAGCGGAATTTAATTTAATATTTTTTCATATAAAAAATATTTGATGTTGGTTTGGAAACTTATTTTTTTAGAATGTAAACATAAATAACAAGAAAAAGCAAGATCACATATGCATTAAGTAATGTTGGATTTTTTTTCCAAATTAGTATTATTAATATTATTCCATGCTTTTCATAAATTTAAACTAATTATATAACTATCACCAAAGCCACAAAATTAGAAGATATGGAAACATTACCCTTGCTATCATTATAAAATAAGATAAATTAATTAAATTATTGTTAGAAAAATAATAAATTTCAATGAAGCTTGCAATTTTTTTTTGTCAAATCTAAATTAATATGACCCTAACCAAAAAATTAAATATGTTATCTACCCACAAGAGAGATAATAAAAAATCACAAACTATTAAATCTTAAAATAAAATTAAAAAAATAAAATAAGAATTGCCTTTAGTGCGACTTTTTGGACTTTCCAATCCCAGAATCCAGTGGAAAAATTTGAGCTCCAATATTGATTTGTTTTATTCAAACTAGTTTTTTTACTATATATATGGATTCAACACCCTAGAAAACCCCTAGGGCACTTCGATTGTGCAGGAGTTACCCATCAAGCTTGTGATTTCAATAATTTCTTGCCAAATTTTAGAAAAAATACACCATAAAAACCCACCAGAAAAGCTTCCAAAAAATCGCACTAAAGACAACTCCAAAATAAAATAAAAATTTCAGACGTACGAATCACAAATCTCCAAGTATAAACTTTTCATATTACCAAAAAGAAGCTTAATCATATGGTTTATTCCACACTACATTCTTAAAACAAAGAGTTTATAAGTTGAAAATTCAACTTACCATACGAAAATTAGGATGATATTTGAAACATTTCCATTTTCACAATCACACAAAAAATAATGGTTAACAAATTATTTATGTGTAAAGTTATTTTGGACTAATAAGGTACCCTAAATGAATAAATATTTATAATTATCTCCATCTCACATATTAATATAGGAGAAATAAATATATAATAGTTAAAAAAAATTTATAAAATAGTTGATCATGATTTGAAATTAATGCATTAAAAGACGCTCTACAATTTAGTTTAGGAGAGATGTGTAAGTGTAATGTAAGTATTTGATGTGTGTATATATATCAATATTTTTTAACTATCGAGAAAAGTAAATAAACATACATATCGGGAGATATATATATATATAATGTATATATATATATATATATAATATATATATAATATATATATATATATATTATATATATATATATATTATATATAATATATACTGCACTGACAAGTTCTTTATAGCTCAGTGTAAGGAGATGTTTAAGCATTAACCATTATATGTAAAGATTTTTTTATATAAGAGAGATATGTAAGCATTAAATTTAGATATAAACATTTTTGAAAGGTCATCTCAAAATGTAAACGCCTAATGTAAATATATTAACAAGGTATGTAAATAGGGCATCCACGACACAATAATCCAATACGATACCTACTTCGAGCAATTCACCTAATTTGTATTCTCTATATACAGACTTAAGAAGAAAAAAAAGAACAATAATCTATCCTTGAAATAGCCAAAGAAAATATGAGAGAATGCACATGATAAACCCCTCGAAATATCATTTTCATGATGGTTCGATACCACGGGGGCTTCACGGGCGAAGCAATATCATATCATGTGTGTTCATATTGGGGTATAAAACATAAAAAATAAAACCTAAAATAATATATTGACTATATAGTAAGGGTTAAGAGGGGTTTCTTGTTATATTAAATATATATATTATAAGATATTTTTTATATCAAATATTGGCCAAGCGAGAGGCCAAAAATTGGCAAAGAAGGAGGCCAAAAATAGCCAGAGTATCGGGCCCATGGGAGAGAGCGAAACCTTTTTCGGAACCTCTGCAACCTTTGTTTGCAAATTTTCGCAATCTTTTGCAACCTTTATTCAACGAGAGCGCAACCTCTATTTGCAACCACCCACAACCTTTGTTTTGTTGAGAGAGAGTGCATGGAACCTTTGTTATGTTGGGAAAACAAAGGAAACATTCCTTTGTTTGTAAACTAATGGGTTCTAGGTTCAAGTTCAAGATTTGTCTTATCTCAAAGTCAAGTAGAAGCAAATTAATGGATCCTGGTGATTTTTTTACCTGGTGATTTGTCACTGGTAAAACAATCACTAGGGAAACATCCCTAGTCACAATGCGAAAGTGGGTCCTTGGAGTTAGGTTTGACCTGTGAGAACAACCTGCTTAAAATTGGCAAAAATATTCATATTCTTTTGGAAAAATGTAGTATCTTTGAACGTGAAACATTTCCCCAAAAATGAAAACATGCAAAACTTTACCAAAAATGTTTTTTGTATATCTACAATGGTCAAAATCCCCTGCACCAATTTACCAAAAATGTTTTTTGTAGATCTTCAATGGTAAAAATCCCCTTTATTTTTCGGCTATTAACTATGATTTCTTTTTAGTTCTAGGTATCCCTTGGAAAAATCCCTAGCAAAGGAAAAATGAAGTTGCAACGTCAAGATAGAACTTTGATGTTATGTAAGTGTATATTGTTGACTTTGTGTAGAAATGGTTGAAGGCATGAAGAGGGTGGTTAAGCTAGAAACAGAGCTAACTATAGAAGAGAGTAATCTGCTCTTTGTTGGGTACAAAAATGAGATTGGGGCTCGACAAGTGTCATGGAGAATAATGTTTTCTATTGAGTAGAAGGAGGAAGTGAAAGGCAATTATCACAATGTGAAGTGTATCAAAGAGTATGGATAGAAAGTTGGAGCAGAGAATTCTAATATTTGCCATGATATTATGACCATCATTGATGAACACCTCATTCCTTCCTCCATTATTGACGAATCCACTATTTTTTACTATAAATGTAATTTTTCTTATATTGACCTGTCAGAGTTTTGTGCAACGTGGATATTAATCTTTTTGGGTTTTCTTATTTTTGGGGTTATAGATGTTGGGTTTTTGTTGTTACACAAGAAAGGACACTATTACCATTATCTGGCTGAATTCAAATTACGAAATGAGAGAAACGTAGCCACCGATCAGTCCTTGAAAGCTTACCAAGTAGAAATCTTAGTTTAAAATTTGATGTATTATAATTTTTAACTATTGAAGGGTTTAATAGTGTAACTGAAAGAAAAGGAAATGTTTAAATTTATCAATGATCTACTAAACAAATAGGATTTCATTTTACAAAGGGTACATCCTATGGTGAAGTTGATTGTTATTGTGGATTTTTGAGAATTTGGACTAAAATCGTAGATGCAGGAAATTGTATATTTCTCCACTAAGCTCGGTTTTTTTTGGGGATTTCCAATGGAAGGCATGATTTAGGTCCTATCAAATTCTTTTCTTACCTTTCTTATTGATGGGTAGTCATTAATTTCTTTGCCAACGAAAAGTTGGCTGAAGTTCAAAATTTTCACCATATTTTATTTATGCCGAAGACTATGAATTGTGTAGTGACTATTGCAAAATCCTCAAGAATTTCTATGCAGCATGTGAAAATTGATAAGTGGGATTTTGTTCCCCTTCTAAAACAAGTTGATATATGGGGTAAGAAGCATGCAATAGAACTCTTTTATTTCACTGGATGCACCATAATTAATAGAATTCCCATCATTAGAATATTTTGAATTGCATTCTCACTATTAGAGAACGTTTATTGATCGGGTCCTGGGGAGATTCTATGAAACGTGGAGAAGTATACATAATTGACCCAACTGATCACAATTGTAACAATATCTACAGATCATTCCAAATTTATTAGCATTAATCACAGTTAGAGCCAGTTGACAGTCATATGCCTTTGAAATTTCCATCTTCACCACCATAGCCTTGAGGTTCTCCACTTTAATAGAATGTCACTCTTCTTGTGGCACCCCCACATTCTCATGGATCTAACTCACCTCTAGGAAACTAAATTGCTCACCGGAAATCTGATTTGATAAAATCTCCTTTAACCTGCAGGCAATTATCTTGGAGATGGCTTTACAAATGAAATTAAATAATGAAATTGCCGAAATTTTAGAAATGAATTGGAGTTAACAGTCATTGGAATCAATGCAGTAAAGGGAGAATTATAGAATTCCATTCTTTTTCCAGAGAATTTTGACTTCTCATTGACTTTCCACCAGCCTTCTTCTATGAAATGAAATCATCCTCCAAATAATACCACAGGAAACCCATCAGGCCTGGGGCTCTTATATTTTAATAACTTTGAAGACCTATAAGTAATTCTTCCCTTCTCACCTCCTCCATTAAATGTTGGTTGTCTTCAAGATTCACAAAACTAGGGAAGAATGTAGATATTCTTAAAACCGCAACTATTGTTTCCCTTCTCTCAGCCTTATAAATAGATCCTAAATAACTCACACTCTCTTGCACTATATCTTTGAAGCTAATTGCTAGTAATCCATTTGATTTTTATACTCATTCACCTCTAATTTTGTGACTCAATTAAGAAACCAAAACCATCACTTGTGTACAAGGAATCTAGTTTTTCCTCCACTTCCTTAAGCAATCTCTCCTTCTTATGTGTTTTGTAAATTGCCAACTCAATGGATTGTTTAGCTCTTTTGAGGTTCTACTCAAATTGTAGGGTAGCTAATCCCTGAGAAGAACCATCAAATAGAAATCAAGACATCCTTTAGTTTCTTGACATATTTCTCCTCCTTAACCATTCAGGATTTAGGTTGAAGGGACGAGGGGTTTTCTCTTTGTAGGAGCCAATTCTAGTATTACAGGGGAGTGATCAAAATCCCCTCCACACAAGATTGACTTTTGGATCTGATAGCTTCATCTAAAAATAGGTTTGATATAAGAAAATGGTCCATGATTTTCACAATTCTATCTACTCTAACCCTCTTATTTCTCTAAGTAGGGGAGATATTTATTACCTTAATAGTATTGGAGAATCCTCAGGAATTTCTATTCAACATGTGAAAATTGATAAGTGGGATTTTGTTCCACTTCTAAAAACAAGTTGATATCTGGGGCAAGAAACATCCAACAATATTCTTTTAATTCACTTGATGCACCATAATTAAAATAATTCCCATCATTAGAAGAGTGTGAATTGCATGCTCATTATTGAAGATATTTTTATTGATTGGGTCTTGGGGAGATTATATAAAACGTGGAGAAAGATACATAAGTGACCCAATTCATCACAGGTGTATCAATCTCTGCATAGCATTCCAAATGAATTAGCATTAAGCCCAAGTACACCCAACTAACTATCTTATGCCTTTTAAATTTCGACATTCACCAACATAGTCTTGAGCTTCTCCACATTAATAAAATGTAACTCTTCTTGGGCCACCCCCACATTCTCATGGATCTACCTCACTTCCAAGAAACTAAATTTCTCACCAGAAATCTGATTTGAAAAAATCTCCTTTAACCTCTTGGTAGTTAACTTGGAGATGGTTTTATAAATGAAATTATAGAATGAAATCAACTTGAATTTTAGAAATGAACTGTGGTTATCAGTCTTTGGAATCAGTGTAGTAAAGGTAGCATTATAGGATGCCATGATTTTTCTAGAGAATTTGGATTTCTCATTGACTTTCCATTAGTCTTCTTCTAATATTTGCCATGAAATTATGACCATCATTGATGAACACCTCATTCCTTCCTCCAGTATTGACGAATCCACTGTTTTTTACTATAAATGTAATTTTTCTTATATTGACCTGTCAGAGTTTTGTGCAATGTGGATATTAATCCTTTTGGGTTTTCTTATTTTTAGGGTTATAAATGTTGGGTTTTTGTTGTTACTCGAGAAAGGACACTATTACCATTATCTGGCTAAATTCAAATTACGAAATGAGAGAAACGTAGCCACCGATCAGTCCTTGAAAGCTTACCAGGTAGAAATCTTAGTTTAAAATTTGATGTATTATAATTTTTAACTATTGAAGGGTTTAATAGTGTAACTGAAAGAAAAGGAAATGTTTAAATTTATCAATGATCTACTAAACAAATAGGATTTCATTCTACAAAGGGTACATCCTATGGTGAAGGTGATTGTTATTGTGGATTTTTGAGAATTTGGACTGAAATCATAGATGCAGGAAATTGTATATTTCTCCACTAAGCTCCGTTTGTTTTGGGGATTTCCAATGGAAGGAATGATTTAGGTCCTATCAAATTCTTTTCTTAACTTTCTTATTGATGGGTAGTCATTAATTTCTTTGCCAACGAAAAGTTGGCTGAAGTTCAAAATTTTCACCATATTTTATTTATGCCAGAGACTATGAATTGTGTAGTGACTATTGCAAAATCCTCAAGAATTTCTATGCAACATGTGAAAATTGATAAGTGGGATTTTGTTCCCCTTCTAAAACAAGTTGATATATGGGGTAAGAAGCATGCAATAGAACTCTTTTAATTCACTTGATGCACCATAATTAAAAGAATTCCCATCATTAGAATATTTTAAATTGCATTCTCACTATTAGAGAACGTTTTATTGATCGGGTCCTGGGGAGATTCTATGAAATGTGGATAACTATACATAAGTGACCCAACTCATCACAATTGTAACAATATCTACAGATCATTCCAAATGTATTAGCATTAATCACAGGTAGAGCCAGTTGACAGTCATATGCCTTTGAAATTTCCACCTTCACCACCATAGCCTTGAGGTTCTCCACTTTAATAAAATGTAACTCTTCTTGTGCCACCCCCACATTCGCATGGATCTAACTCACCTCTAGGAAACTAAATTGCTCACTATAAATCTGATTTGATAAAATCTTCTTCAACCAACAGGCAATTATCTTGGAGATGGCTTTACAAATGAAATTACATAATGAAATTGCCTAAATTTTAGAAATGAATTGGAGTTAACATTCTTTGGAATCAATGAAGTAAAGGGAAAATTATAGAATTCCATTCTTTTTCCAGAGAATTTTGACTTCTCATTGACTTTCCACCAGCCTTCTTCTATGAAATGAAATCATCCTCAAAATAATACCACAGGAAACCCATCAGGCCTGGGGCTCTTATATTTTAATAACTTTGAAGACCTATAAGCAATTCTTCCCTTCTCACCTCCTCCATTAAATGTTGGTTGTCTTCAAGATTCACAAAACTAGGGAAGAATGTAGATATTCTTAAAACCACAACTATTGTTTCCCTTCTCTTAGCCTTATAAATAGATCCTAAATAACTCACACTCTCTTGCACTATATCTTTGAAGCTAATTGCTAGTAATCCATTTGATTTTTATGCCCTCCATAGTGTATTTGTTTCATGTAGGTTGCAAATGATTAAAAGACTAATGAGTTTTCAACCCCAGCTTGTAGCCACAATGCCCTACTTTTTAGACTCTAGGAATTTTCTTTATCCAAAAGCAGTGCCCTCTTCCTTGCTTCTAGCTCATTCACCTCTAATTTTGTGACTCAATTAGGAAACCAAAACCATCACTTGTGTACAAGGAATCTAGGTTTTCCTCCACTTCCTTAAGTAATCTCTCCTTCTTATGTATTTTTTAAATTGCCAACTCAATGGATTGTTTAGCCCTTTTGAGGTTCTACTCAAATTGTAGGGTTGCTAATCCCTAAGAAGAACCATCAAATAGAAATAAATACATCCTTTAGTTTCTTGACATATTTCTCCTCCTTAACCATTCAGGATTTAGGTTGAAGGGACGAGGGTTTTTCTCTTTGTAGGAGCCAATTCTAGTATTACAGGGGAGTGGTCAGAATCCCCTCCACACAAGATTGACTTTTCGATCTGATAGCTTCATCTAAAAGTATGTTTGATATAAGAAAATGGTCCATGATTTTCACAATTGTACCTACTCTAACCCTCTTATTTCTCTAAGTAGGGGAGATATTTATTACCTTAATAGTATTGGAGAATCCTCAGGAATTTCTATTCAACATGTGAAAATTGATAAGTGGGATTTTGTTCCACTTCTAAAACAAGTTGATATTTGGGGCAAGAAGCATCCAACAATATTCTTTTAATTCACTTGATGCACCATAATTAAAATAATTCCCATCATTAGAAGAGTGTGAATTGCATGCTCACTATTGGAGATATTTTAACCGATTGGGTCTTGGGGAGATTATATAAAACGTGGATAAAGATACATAAGTGACCCAATTCATCACAAGTGTATCAATCTCTACATAGCATTCCAAATGAATTAGCATTAAGCCCAAGTACACCCAACTAACTATCTTATGCCTTTGAAATTTCTACATTCACCAACATAGCCTTGAGCTTCTACACTTTAATAAAATGTAACTCTTCTTGGGCCACCCCCACATTCTCATGGATCTACCTTACTTCCAAGAAACTAAATTCCTCACCAGAAATCTAATTTGACAAAATCTCCTTTAACCTCTTGGTAGTTATCTTGGAGATGGTTTTATAAATGAAATTATAGAATGAAATTGACTTTAATTTTAGAAATGAACTGGGGTTATCAGTGTTTGGAATCAGTGCAGTAAAGGTAGCATTATAGGATGCCATGATTTTTCTAGAGAAATTGGATTTCTCATTGACTTTCCACTAGTCTTCTTCTATGAAATGAAAGCCAATCAAGCCTGGGGCTCTTATATTTTAAAAACTTTGAAGACCGGTAAGTAATTCTTCCCTTCTCACCTCCTCCGTTAGATTTTGTTTGTCTTCAAGATTCACAAAACTAGGGAAGAATGTAGACATTCCTAAAACCTCGGCTGTTGTTTCTCTTCTCTCATCCTTATAAATAGTTCCTAAACTGGTAATTGCGCTAAACAACAAAACCCTACACTACCAACCCTTTTAGCAACAACCCACATAGCGCAGGCTGCAATCTCACCCGAGGTAGTATTGGGGGATGTTAGAACCATGTTTCTACATCCAAAGGAATATGTGATGTGTTTCTGTCAATCTTAGGGCTTTATCTCGACCTTCGCGAACCCTAACCCTTAAAACCCAAAAATTACAACAACTAATAGTTAGTAGTTTTATGCCCTTCTCCGATTATGTTAAACATTCATAACATCATATAACTAAATAGATCTACTTTTTCACGAATCTATTAAGTACTTTTCCTGATTAATTGAATTCAACAGATCAAAAATACAATAAATTCAGAGATAACATAGATACATAGATAATTATTCAAAACAAGCCTTTATTATTCTTTAGATATTCAATTACAGCCCCTTCCAACCTTGTGCACACAATTGTAGGGGCCTGCACACTCAATTGTGGACTTACCAAGGTCTCCATGCATATAGATGTAGGATCCTTCCCCTTCACATAAGTACAGAATAGACAAAAACAAACTCAAATCATTCACTTCTATCCTTCACTATGCTTATCTACGACTCTTTTATGACTCCTTTTTATATCCGTCTTCATTACATTACCATGGTCTGTGAACCATGGGAGGATCTCAAAACAGCCTAACTCTTAACAAACTAAGGGGCTTTGACCTTCTAAAATCCCCTTTGACTCCTATCAACCGATGTTACTCATGATTCGCTCCTCAAAATGTAGAGACTTTAAAATATTCAACAAACTTTACAAAATTTGACCCCAGGGGACCCTGTCCCAAAAACTTCTATGGTGACAGGATCACAGAGCACAGGATCCTAGGGAACAAGTTCCTAGAGTACAGGTTCACCATAGGACATAGGGGCATCTTCATCAGGATGATAGGCTACAGATGAGGAGATTCCTATAGTAGTTCAAGAGGTTACTTTAAGGAAGAGGAAGCCAATATGGCTTCATGATACCTTGTAGGAATATGTGGAGTTAATAGGGAAACCGAATTGGTTAGTAAGGGAGAGAAGGCCACCAGAGAGGTTGGGTGCCTATGTGGTGAGTGTTGTGGAGAATGAGTAAACTAGTTACGATGAGGATGCGAATTAGAAAATTTGGAGGGATGTCGCAGTGGAGGAGTATGCTCACATCATGAACCAAGAACCTTTTCATGCCATTCACCTACGTAAGCAATCATTTCTCCACAAGAATGATTCCTAATGACCCTATTAGACAACAACATACATACATACATATATATACATATAAAAACTAGCATTAAACAACCATGGCCCATGATGACCCTGTCAACACGACATACATACATACATATATAAACATTAGCATAATCATGATCACAACATAATTACTATATAACATAAGGTTTAAGAGAATGCACTTTATCCATGTGCAACACGCACAACATTGAAAACAATAATTCCCAACATATCCAAGCCATCTGATGACTGAAATCAATTTACCTTACCTTTCCTGATTACCTTGCTCATGACTATATTTCCATTGTCTATTTACACCAATGGACAGAACCAATCCAACCGATTATCATATTCTCACCTTCAACTGCCCTTTACTCATGCACTAAGCTTCATCTGAGTCTCATATTACCTGATGGGTTTCATTCAACTTCTCCTGAGCTCCATTAACTTTCCTCTTTCCCAACCAATTCCCAAGACTCAAAACTTAAAAGGAAATCACAAGAAACAAACAAGAAGAATACCATGAAAACCAATAACCATACGACACCACAACAAAGTGGTAAGTCCTTGCACTACACATAAACAAAACCGCAAATCAAGCTCCACAAATCACAAAAGACCAAAAGCACAAGATTAGAAACAAACACCATGACTCCATCCCCACGGGTTTCTAATGCTCCCAAGTGAAAGCTCTCCCGATCCTTCTTTAATATTTCATGGCGATCTCTTTCGCCATGAAATCCACTGCATCATACTACCATAAACACAACTGTTAGTGCATAAGTAAACATAACAACATACTAGTTACCTTATCTCATCATACTAATGCGAAGCATGTTACTTTGTAACTTCTCACACATGTCAACCACATGCTCCAAATATCAAGACAGTCATATCTATCAATTTGAAATCAACCTTTACCAAGACTAACAATCATGTCATAATCCATAGTCAACTCATAGTCATTAGACATAATGCTACAATTGTCACATATTACACTCAAGTACATGTAAGTTATCTAAACACATATGAGTGAGTAAACCCATCTTAAAACAAGATCATTTATCGATGAAATCTTATAGACACATACTCATATCATGTGATTAATCAAACATTCAACAACAGATATATGACATAATAGACACCAACACAAACACCAAATAGACAACATAATCAAACGTTCAAGCATAATGTAGACGACAAAAGCAAGCTCATACCTTAATGTATGTCAGGAGAGGCTTTGCACAATAAATCTAGTTAGAATGATATAACTTCACAACACGTCAACTAAAACACAAATAAGATCATGGCATCCATAAAATTAACTAACTAACATGTTCACATAATAAGCTCATAACATTTTTTGTTCATGCATAACAATCACATATGCATATTCATTCTAGATTAGTACAACACAATGTCACAAATAAGTCGACTCATACCTGAATATCATAATCATAACCATTTGCATAGGCCAATCCAATTTAGTAGGATACATATAACATCAAGATCCTACTATAATGACCCTAATCATCAAGTTACTAGCATATAACAATAACAAGTTATATATCATGCTCATTAACAACATATAACCTAATCATCAAGTTAACTAACATAAAAAAACAATAACAATGCATACAACCACGTGTTACTATGATTCATGACTACCCGACACATGGGCATATGACTACACTAATCAACTAGCATCTATCATGTATGTAACCATAACATCAATAGCATGAAAGACACACATAACCATAATGTAAATAACAATCCTTAACCTACATACCTGTTATGCTCTTAACCTGCAAGACGATACCAGAATACCAAATATGCGAAGAAATATACCCAGAACATACAATAGCGAGTAACAACAACAAGTATTTTATTATTCAGAAAGCAATGTTCACTTGCCTCTTCGAGGGGGCAACCTCCAATAGAGCAGAGCTAAATGACAAATTAAGACATGATGCTCCTCGCAGGGAGTCCCTATCCTTTATATATGACTCATACATGCAATACCATGGATCAATACCATGGTTTTTATTAATACCATCTATCTAATACCATGGCCCATTT
>APFE030180230.1:0-21682 GCA_000404065.3 Pinus taeda
TAGAGTTAGGGAAAAACGTTAAAATCAAATAGAAATAAAGTCAACGAAGTTCACTAAATCACTAGTTAGTAGTTGCAGAAATTTAATTGAAATTGAATTTTCCATATCAAGATCAAATGCAAAAATAAAAAAAACACAACACCATTAGATTTTGACACAACACGCTAGCCGCTCGACTAACAGGAGAGGACACACACGTTATGAAATAGCAATGATGTGACAGGTGGGTTGCATGCACTCCCCAAATGCTTGCCCCACGTCCTTTCCTACGCTCGCTCGGTGTCTTTATATCTGTAATAAATGACGTATATAATGGAGGTTCATATAAAAAACTATTTTTAATATAAAAGTTAGTAATTTTATTTCTTTGATTTTTACATCATATAAATAATTATAAAAACCAAACATACCATTTTTTATGATCTCAGTTAGTTAATAATTGATTATTTTCCTAAACAACCTTAATTTTTATCATATATTAGGTCATATTGAATATAGAATAGTTTTTTTTAATTGTAAAATTTTTTTTTAGGTCATATTGAATATAGAATAGTTTTCGTTTTAATTGCAAATGAAAATTTAAAATAAATAGAATGTCATATTTTTCTTCTTCTGAAAATAACTGCTTTCAATCCATTATTATAAAAAAATTACATATCTAAATACAAAGAAATTATTATAAAAAAAAATTACATATATAAATACAAATAAATTTAAACATTTCTAAAATATTCAAAACCTAAAATCGAGTGTATTAAAAAATAATCACTGTTATCGAATTTACATTAACATAAATTTAAAATTCCAACCTTCTTCGAGTGATCGACTTCTGCATTATGTTTCCTCTTACCGTCGTCGTCCCATCTTGGATGAAACGAAAAGTCCTGCATGACATCATTCAACTATTCACTGATTAGATTTGTCTATTTGATACTTGGTGTAACTATCGTTAAAGAAGCAAAACAATCCACAGCGCCTGTAAAATATTATCCAAGACCTTTTCAAGCACCTTTATTATAGTATGATCGTCCTGCGTAGCACCCACATGAATTGATGTCATCTAGCTTCTTTGCCGAAAGCACGAAAAATGGTGCACAAATCAGAAAAGGGCTTCATTCATTTGTACTTGAGGGAGGCCATTCACTTACGGCAGGGACTACCGGCTGCATGCAGCACTTGTTGGGATATGGCAAGTTTCCATATTTCTATCTTATTACATTGATCTTGAATATTGTATTTTCCAATCTTAGTTAGTACATAGTCTAGACTCTAAGGGCCTTAACCAAGAGCCTCTTTTATCACTTTCTCACGATTGCATTGGCCATCTCTTCATAAGAGTACCACTTATGATTATAGTTATGGGAAAACTAAACCTACATGGATTCTAGGTATATGTACTAGATTGAGGGATTCGATGTTAAAATATACAAAAACTTTTGTATTGAGGAGGGTTTGGAGCAAGTTGTTAACTTTAAAAATAAGTATGCACAAATTTAATGTGTTTAAATGTGTTTTTGCAAATGTTGGGAAAAAATCAAGCTTTTTGAGAAAACAAAATAAGACAGGAAGATCGATAGCCACGTTTAGCTGGAAAAACTATGAAGAAAAGGAGACTCTGTTAATTTGAAGAAAAAAGGTGGAACATTCACGACAACGGAGCAACCCATGTGATTAGAAATGTGATGATCATCGTAGCAAGTAGTGAAATGAGGTAATGAGAATTCATTTCTGGTATTCCTTTACAAATTAAATTATTGGTGATTATTGACTATGGTTTTTTTTAAAGATCATTAAAATTAAAATGGTTAAGAGGTAAGATAACCCTACTCAATTAAGAAAGATATTGAAGAATTGTTGTTATAAAAGAAATTATGACAGATATTTATGAAAAGATGAAAGAATTATTAGAGGTACTTACACTATTTTTAGGTCATTGTGTAAAACATGTAATTAAATTGTTTTCTTAATATTTTAAATATTAATTTTAGAAAATTTATGTAAGTAAAAAATGTTGTTTTTCTAATTTCTTATGTTATATATTTCACTAAAATATAATGGATATGTTCACATTAGGGTTCAAGTTTGGGATGTAAATGATGGAATATTTTGAAACAAATTTGTATGATTATAGATACAGAGAGTCATTATTTTTTCCCAATATTTTTAATGTTTAACTTGTATTTTTTTTAAATCAAGAAACACATTGGAGCTTTAAAATGAGTAGGTTGACTCGTAAGCCTAACTATGAGGGTCTTAACATATTCATATTTTTTTATAAATTTATTTACTGCTTAGGTATTCATCTATTCTAGTGTGAGTTTTTTCCTATTTCAAAATAAGTCAACCAATAAAAACTTATAGCCAAAATAAAAGACTTTTTTTATAAATTTGGTATAGTTCCAAATCTCTATAAAGGCATTCATTTTCATTATAAATAAACATGTAGAGCACATTTATGAAAAAATTATGCATTTAGAATATATATAAATGTGTTCAGTTTCATTGGCAATGAACCTATAAAGAATATACAAAATCATGGTTGAAAATCTAGAAGTTGTAAAAATGGATTTGCTTTTTATTTATGTTGACAAAACCAAGAGATACCAAAGTGGTCACCTCATCTAATGAATTCATTAATGTGAAAAAAGCATAAAGTGTAAAGTCAAAGAAAATTGAAGATGAAAGGTTGTTAAGATGAAAGATCTTTGCTAAAATTAAGCCATTAATGTGCAAAAAGGTTCCATGATCCATAGACAAATTTTAAATTTATAGATAGATCATTGCATGAGAGATTTTTGATGTAATAAATCCCATTTGGTCACTGAAGGTGTCAAAGTTAATTTGAAAGTTAGTCTTATCAAAATTAAGTAAAATATTTAGATATTCTCATGTCATGAAAATGTTTGGCTGAAACAATCTAGTGACATGTACTCTAGCAAACTATTTACAAAAGTTTGAGTCCATATTGGAACTATTCAATGAAAAATTAATGAATATTTATTGTGAAGAATAATATAAATATATTATAGAAATATTATATATATATATATAATATATAATGATGAAAGACAATAGAGAATATCAAGATGAAGAAATCCAACCAAGTTGGAAATCGTAAGTATATTTGTATGGCATATGGTGCAGTCATAGTAGGGTTAAAGAAATTTGATAAGGAAAGAAGAATGATTAAGTTGATTAACTCCTAAATAAAGCATAAGACAAAGAAAAGATGAATTTGTTAGCAAGAAGAAGTCGTGAAACTACTAAAGAATAAATTAAGAAAAAATAAAAATAAAAGCTTAGAGAGAAGGTCCAAGGTGAATAAAGACTATAAATACTAAAAGATGAGGTTCAAAGAAAGATATAACCTGAGACAACCTAGATGAGGCATCTAGTAAGGTGAAAAATACATGTTAAGGAAGAAGAGGCACATTAAGGCCATAAGTGAAAAAAGGAAGAAGTTGAGAACATCGAAACCAAAGAAGGGGCTTATAAATAGAAAACTCCACAAAAAATGGAAAAAATGTGGACTTTAGAGAAAGACGAAAACTGATTGAACCAATTGTAAGCAAAAGAAAATAGAGTGAAAAGCCCCAAGCATGAACAAATGAAGAAAAGACAAAGACAATGAAGAAAGAAAAAAATGACGTAGTGAAAAGGAAGACAAAAAAAAGAAGAAACTGAAATAAGAGAGAATGAACCTGTGGAAGAAAAGTATAGGAAAAGGAGATGAAGCCAAAAGGAAGGAAGAAGCAAGCAAAAAAAGTAAGAATAAAGTATCATGTGTGATGTAAATGTAATAGATCCATGAAATTGATAGCCTTAATGAATAATCATTAAATCATACACTCCAATGATGCTCTTGGTCACATATTGTATTAAGGTTAGATTATGCTAAAATGAATTTTGAGATTCTATGTATCTTAGTCAATATTGATGTATGTTTTATGAGACAAGAACACTCCATTGAAAATGTTTATGGTGCTCTAAAATCACATTGTAATTGATGGTTCGTCGTCAACCAAAATCACAAGTATAATGAATGTTCATGGTAAACGAAAAAACACGTACCATCAAAGAGAACTTGTTGAAGGGAATGAAGAGGTGCCCAGTTAGGAAGAGAAGCTTGACATTCTGTAGAATTGTTGGTTTGAGGCATTCCAAACTTAGCAAAAAAAATGATCTTAGTGGTAAAGGAAGTCAAGCACATTACAAGTCATGAAAAAGGGACTTGCATTAAATACTTGATGGAGAAAAGAAAACTATGGAACATTTTGCTAGATGATAGTGAAAGAAAAAATGGATTCATGGACAAGAGCCCATGAAGATTTTTTTGTTCCTTGGTAATCTGATGCAAGAGCATCAAGAGCATGGTTTCTAGTAAAGACGAAAACTCAATATGAGACTGATGATATGGGGGCAAAAGGTAATGATATGAAAACCTATGATGGAAGAATGGTTGATGAACCATGTAAGAGAAACAAGAAAAATTTTAAGGATGGGAATTTATCTTACATTTTAGAAACCTTAGTGAATCTTACTAGTCCATAATATCTAAACTATAAAAGAATATGTGATGTTTTCATAAAACTATTCAAATATCCAATGTTTCTATATAGCCTTCAACAAAATTTTTAGCAATTTTTAAGGGAGAATGATTTTATACTATAAAATTTTGGCTAACCATTTTTAGAAAAAATTAGATTATTGAATTTTTTAAAGCATGAAAAATTAGCCCACTTGCAAATATTATTCCATAAAATTTTCCCTGATGAGAAAGAGCTTCTAAAAGAACCAATGGATACAACACCTGAAAACCCATGTATTTTGGTTGATGGTACCTATTTATATGGACTTTGGCAATGTTTATGTTTTGCGAGTACAAGATGATGAAGAATTAGAATGAAAACAAATGACCAAATATCATAGAAGACTAAAGATGAAAATGTAACCAAAAAAGACCAAAGATGATGATACACATTAAAATCAAAAGTATTCATTAAAGGGATGTATGAAATAATAATTTCTGCTTTTGATGTTTAATGCATAAACAAAATGATGGTATTTGTAATGAGGTAGATTAATTCTAGAAACCTACATAAGAATAAGAGACGATGAGAAATGTGAGAGAGGAAGATTTCTTTAGAGATGCATGAAGATAATGTGTTGATCATTATGGATTTATAAGAAAAATATTTGAATATGTTATAGTTATTATGGTCACTTATTATTATATAAAAAGACCTAATTGTAAAATAAAAAACACATGGTTGGAGCATATATTCTCCAGTGTTCCTTGCTTTGCTTAATGTAGTTTGCATGTAGGCATGTGTTTAATTTTTCATTGCACACTTTGATGGAAAGTTGTTAAAATTGTTTTGAGGTTTATCCTATTGTTGGATGGAAGAAGGATCTATTAGAACTCAATCAAGCTTGGATGACTCTTAGGAAAATATAAACACATAATCAACTCCCAACCTCAACCCCTCTCATAAGATTTTAACATGATCTCATAGATTGGTGTCATGCATGTAAAGGGAGTAAGAGTAAGCAGATGGTAGATTATCAAGAGATTCATATGTCTATATGATGTTACAATGAATTCTCCATGGTATATTTTTTGTATAATAGGTTATTATGAAATGCTCATATAAATAAGAGATATAATTGTTTGTTTGGTAAACATGATTATGCACTCACATGTTTATTAGAAGTGGTTGTAATAGTCATAATTATCAGTTAATAAATCATTTTGCAACATGTTAAATAATTTGTGTATTTAATATACATTATAGATATTGTAAAATGTAAAATAGAAAGTTAATATTTACTTTGACTTGTATAAAAATAAAATTGGAAAACTTTACCATGAAATTAATACATTTAATTTAATTTAATGATTATTAATATTATTTTATTCAACTAAAAATATAATTAGTTCAATAAAACATTATTTCTAACCTTTTTATTTTTTAAATACAATCAATTAATTAAAACTTCCTTACTAATCTAACATATCTAATCATAAAGTTTTTTCCCGACTTTTTTATACTACTTCACCATTGAAATTGAATAAAATATGATATATAATTTAATAATTAAGAAAAAAATTAACTTTATTTTTAAATTTTATAATATTTTAATTAATATATTTTTAAAAAAGCGGAGAAAATATATATCTATATAATCGAACTATCCTATGATTTATTTAACATCAACAAATTATTCTTAACATATAGCACACAACATCTCTTCATATAATTGTATCTCATTCATTCTATGTACTACACAAACTTGAGGAAGTATCCCCTATATCTACACCTTATCTGGACAATTTAAAAAATATAACAGAGTTAAAGATAATTAAAAAAAGAAAAATCTAAGAGGAGATATTGGTCTCCATAAATTCAATGTCCACACAATCAAAGAATTCATATATCCCATGAGGCTTGACAGGAAGAGTAAATGCTTCATTTGACAGACCATCTACTTCCATATTACGCTCATGAAGTATGTAACAGAAAGTTATATGCCTGAAAGTGCCCGCAACAGCCCGTATATGAGAAAGAAGGGAGTCACAACCTCCCATCCCTTGAAGACTTCACAATTTTTTTTACTAGAAACCACAGAGTTACCAATTCTACTTTATTGTTGGTCCCCTGCCTGATGCATATAGACAGTAGATGAAGCAGGTGTGACTGAGGTGAAGGACAACCCCATGCTACAACAAGGAGGATGACCCTAGGTAGCTCCATCAAAATAGCCAAAAGGGTTGTTGAAGTCTAATTTGGGCATGATAATCGGATTACTTTGGCTTGTTTTGTTTTGAGTCCGATGCGAAGGTACCCACCTTCGCTGCACATACCGAACCATCCAACTTTCAATTCATAAAAATGGTCAGCGGTGTGTACAGCCTGAATGTAAGTTGTTTGGATATGGACACGAGAAGAGCGCCGATACTATCAGAAGAGCCTTTGTCTTCGCCGACACGGAGTGGGTACTTACTTCTTGACTTTGACTGCAATTTATCCAAGTCTGTATTTTTAAATCCAGTGCATGTATAGAGTGTACTTTTTATAATTATTTTCTAGCAACTAAGTTTACAGAGAATTTTTTTCCATGTATTTTTAAATCCAGTGTATGTATAGTGTATTTTTTTTATAATTATTTTCTAGCAACTATGTTTACAGAGAATTTTTGGTTTTGAATCTATTTTAATACTTGCTTAATAGAGTTGTTTTTGTAAATCTGAGTTGTTTTTGTAGAGATTTACAAATATAAGGTAGGTTTTGCATTAAATAGGATTACATTGATGGTGGTGGTTCTGCTTTTCTTGCATTGAAGAGGATTACATTGATGGCGGTGGTTCTGCTTTTCTTTAATATGTTTTTGGGTTGTTTGTTTATTGTTTTTTCTTGTTAGTTTACAGTGGTAGGGTACCAATAATTGATTGGGAAATAAATGCGTCGGGTTATATATATTTATGGTTAGATAGTTTGCTAAAATCCAATAATAAACATCTACAACTCCACACTTTACCACCCATTAATAAATCAATTATTTATTCCTAACTGCAGTGCTCTTTTAATGCATAAAAACATTGTCACATCATACATATGTTGTTGTGCACGTCAAATTTAACACACCACAAAAATCAAAAGTGAGGTCACTAACATTTTGATGCTTGGGAGTTTACAAGCTATCTTGTTACCAAGCCTCACAACGTGTCTAAGTTTTGAGGTCATTTTGATATCAAATGGTGATTTACAATGTTACATCGATGGTTAGTGAGGTTTCACCCAAATGATGTTACAATGTAATGGTTGAATATGTTATTAATTAATTTAAAGTAGATATTATTTTTGGGATTCAACTGCGTTAAGTAAGTCATTCAAACATATGACCATTTCTATGAGAGATAGTTGTAACTCACTAATTTCTCATGATTTTTGAAAATGATGTTACAATGTAATGGTTGAATATGTTATTAATTAATTTAAAGTAGATATCATTTTTGGGATTCAACTGCGTTAAGTAAGTCATTCAAACGTATGACCATTTCCATGAGAGGTAGTCGTAACTGATTAATTTCTCATGATTTTTGAATAGTTCACTTAGCACTCATTGCATCGGGTGATGCTCACAGGGGTGAAGAAGTGGGATTGAAACTAGTGAAATGTGGAGAACGAATCACATAGCATCAATCATCACTTCCGGGGCTTGCACCCGGTAACCAGGACTTCCCAGGAGGTCACCCATCCCAGAACTACTCTGGCTCAAGCGCGCTTAACTGTGGAGTTTTTCCCACAATCAAGCCCACTTAGCTTGCTACCCCATTTGCAAAACCTTAGCAAGTATTGTGCCTCATGAACCATTCAAGTAGAGATCCCTTGACTCTTTTTGAATTTAAGTATGGGGGATTACGCAGTGCATTATATTAGATATCCAGTTAAGCGCGCTTGAGCGCGATTTGGGAGTGAAATAGTTTTACGATGAAATTAAAATTACTTTTTTTGTTGTCAACAAGGATGTAGCAATAAACAATTCCAATGAAACATGTCAAAGCATGTTAATGTCAAAAATGACTCACAATATAATGATTAAATTCTCACTGACCTGAATAAGCTATTGAGTCAGATAATAATTTGTTCGCTCTTTAAGTTCGTCAATTTTAGCTTGTCTTTCAGGATGCAATTTATCAAGAGTCTGTTGGTGCTTGTGCTCACCTATGATAATTATAAAAGAAATTTCACTATAGTTAAAAAACATTAAATAACTTCTAACATGCAATCAACTTAAGGCTTTTAAAATCTCTTGTCTCATAGTTGCAACTTGCAATAGCGTGTTAGCCCATCAAATACTTGTATATAAATAAGCTCCATCAATTGTCCACAAAAAAACTAAATGTAATGGCGGCCAGAAAAGGAACAAAAGAAAAAATATATTAATATCATTGAATGACTAAAAGATCTAATGGGAGAAGAAGTAACAGAAAGTGTAGCAACGGATTGTGTAAGGCATCTCCAATCTGAAAGCCTATAGGCTATGTCCTAATCAAAGAGAAATTTAATGACACCTCATGTTAAATTCCTCAACATGCCATTCATATTTAGATTGACCAAAGCTAACTAATATTGAAGAATGTGATGATCCAGGAACTCATGCAACACATTTGGATAATTTGTACACAGATCATTCACAACAGTTAGGGACAAAACAGGTTCATATGATTCAAGTAGATTTTTATGATTTTGGATCTTGAATGTTAGGATCCCAGCTCAGGCCCTTCTTAGCTTATTTTTGAAGTCTGGCCCATCCACACATGCCGTCATTTTGACAATTTGGATCACATAACATTTACAACAGTTAGGGGTAAATAAAAATTCAAAAAGGTTTGGATAGATTCAAGCATATTAGTATGTGTTTGGATCTTAAACATTGGGAGCCAAACTCAGGCCCTTCCTAGCATGTTTTTGGAGTTTGACCCACCCATGCATTCCCTCAATACCCCCACCTTGTAGACCTTGCTAAGATATTTCCAACATTCCAAACAAAAAATCCCCCCCATCAGTGTTTGTAAGTGAAAGTTATGACTTGGAAAATTTAAGATTCAATTTTTAACCCCTAGATTATAAAAGAATAAATCATGTATTATTTGCAATATAGTGATTTATGAGAATTGCGTCAATCCAAGAGTGTTGAATTGTAATGACCCCATACTGTATAATGTGAACATGCTTTGCAAATTTTCCTAGCTTGAATCCCAAGGCAAAGGCCCCACTAGTGAATGGTCATGAGTCCAAATAGCAAGTAGGTTAGGCTTTGATGTTATGCTTAACTGTTGTAAAACCAAAGTATAATAAATAATATAATAACCGCCAAAAATATTTCTTGAGAAGCACCACAGGAGTTGAATCCAAGAGCGGAAGAGGAAAGGGAATCCTTGGAAAGGTAAGATAGATTACTTAATGTCCAAAAAATGACCAACATTACATCAACGAGACTGCTCAGTTCATAAGTGGTAGTACAAAGTGGGATTTCAAAGGCCACCCCTATAAAAGAAAGAATCAATCCTACTCAAAAAGATATAAGCATGACTATCACATTGCTAAGAAGAAGAAATACAATCTTTGGAGCCAAGTACAAGAGAAGCCTCAATGCAGTGAATTCTCGCTATCAAACAGAGGGTATTCCTTTAAAGTCAAAAGAGAATCTATCCTACCATCCCAGGCTCTGGATAGAAATATGGGTAAAAAATATGGATCTAGTCTAGGGGATGTTTCTCTGTATGGAGCTCGTAGAAGGGAGTTTCATACCAATATAACATGAGCTATCTTGAAATCCCATAAGATAACATCACATGGGTTTTTGTATCAAGGGTTGGGCTACCTCTCATAACCCAATATAATTGTTTCCATGTGTCCCTTGCAGAGGTTCTATATTATGATCGTGCTATATTAAAATTTCTTTCACCTACCCTGTTGATTCATATGTTCCAAGCACAAACTCAAAATGTTATATGGAAGACACCCAATCCTCATGCATGGGAGACATAACATATACTTTTTCTTGGAGAGATTCTTTCCTTGTCATTCTTACATTCTTGCTCGTGTTGAAAGAATAGATGCATTCATAGTTGAAATTCCATATAACCAAGCCAAGAAGCCACTGATATTGAAATATGTGTGAGTTTGTGCCAAGCTAGAGGGGTTGTAGTAGAAGTGGAAGGAAGGCATTATGTTTGAAGAGAGAGTTGTAGAGTAAGCAACATGAAATCTCATTACCTACTTGTTTAAATCAATGTTCACTGCAAATGAGCTAAGGTATCATTGAAATCACTTGATCCACTTGTCTGATTCATCACTGCAATGAGCCAAGGTATATGAATTTCAAGGATTCCCAAAGAGAAAATAGTAGCTCAAATTCTTTATGCCAACACTATGCAACTAGAGGGGATGGATTAAATGGAGATCGTGCCCTTGTGTTGTGTTTTTCTAAGTGAAAGAGGTTTGTAAATGTTTGAATGTTGGGTGAAATACCTAGAGAATATTTCAATGAGGGAAAGCATCATTGGTGTCTGTGTGTGGCTATATTTTTTAGTATTGTGGGTTCGGATGGATTAGAAATAAATCCAATATTCATTCTTTGTCCTTGTGGTCTCATAACCCAATTTGGGGGTGGCATTTACAACAGATGCCTATGGTTGGGTAGTTGATCACTCATTTGTCACAAATTTGATGGATATATTCACGGCAAAGCTAAGGGATTATCATCATTCTCATGTCAGTTCTTTCTCTTTTGTATATTTTCTATATAATTCCCTTGACATGTCGAATTTTTATAGATACGATTAGTATTCATCATTGAATTAACCCGCAAATATGGGGGGCCATGCCATCAATAACCTCACCTTGTAGACCTTATCAATATATTTCCAATAGTCCAAACAAAAAATTTCCCCCATCATTGATTTTAAGTGCATTTTCCCTTTCTTTCACTGGTGTATCATAGTCATTTCTCACGCATATCATGTGAAAAGTTTTGTTTGAAACTCTGTTATGAAGTTATTGCAATGATAAGTTGAAAGATTCAAAGAAATAATCATAATGAATTGAGGAAATCCTAGTTAGACTTTCAAACAATGCATAATAGAGCCCCTAGTAGATCAACAATCTTCCAAAGCTTCCATATTCTTGATGAGATGTATGAAGCCTCTATGAGAATTTTCATCCCTTTGAGATCTCTCAAATGTCAGAAAAATAGGGTCAAATTTCAACCATTTACTCATGAAAGCAAAGCAAGAAGACAATAAATCTATAAACATTTGTAGCTCTTTATCAATTTTTGGTTATAGAATAACTATGCCACATTAGGGCATATCATTTCCTGTGCAACAATATGAAATTCTTTGATATATGAGACTCAATTTAGATTCCAAATTGGAATAGTTGTACTTTCTAGGGAAACAAACTTGCTACAAGTTGACCAATGAGAAAAACATGCATTTGCAATGAAACTATAAAATATACTACTTGAACGGATGATCTATATCAGTATATGTCAAAAAAAAAAAAAACTAAATTTGGTAAGCTTCAGTCCACTCCTAAAAAAATAACATTGTAGGAAAATGAATTTTCAACTAACTAGCCAATGTGAAATGAATTTTCAATGCAATTATCGAATGTACTACACAAACTGATGATCTATATACCAAAAACAAAATCATTTATCAACCAAAATTAAGACATCACATTTATAAATGCCAGACATTGTACAACCACTATATCAGATGTTCTCTAGTGTAATATGGCTCCAATAACTTGATCAATTACACTAGGATAGATAAAAATACCTAAAATAGCTTAGGATACCCGCTGGAAGCAAAAATAAATCTGGGAGGACTTCATCTATAGATAGGATAAATATATGTGAAGGAAATGAATACCATTCAAACAAGTTGAGTGGGGGATTTCACTAGTGTTTATGAATGGGAAAAATGGAGTTTAAGCCTTAAAGCATATGATGAAATAAGAGGAAATCCCCCAGTACAATGTACTTACAATCCTGTAGCCAAGTGATAATTTGATAAGTGGTCTAAAAATCCCACTTGTTCAAAGTAAGCATTTGACACAACTATGTATAGAAGTTCATATAATATTCCTAAAACACATAAGCTGAGAAAAACACAATTGAAAGGTCAATACAATATTTGGGCATGGCATGGTATCATTCCCTGCAAAATTCTAATCAAAGCATTTTTTTTCACAATCATATCAAGTTTTGACATCCTTGCACAGCCTAGTGATGAAATATTATGCAATCAAGAAGTTGAATAACCATATTGGAATATTTAAGCTGTCTCCAAAGGCTAAGAATATTAAAATATAAAAAGATAAAACCAACCAAAACATGTCAGCTACATTGGTTTGCATTTCATGATTACACTAACAAGTAACAACATTTTTAAAATAAAGCAAAGGTGTCTAGTTCCAAGGGGTGAATCTCATACATAAGGGAATCATGAGAAACATAGTCAATTTGGTGCTTTTCTAAAAGCCATTTTGTCATCACCCAAGTAGCATCTAGCACAACCTTGTCCACCCATCTACAAATTTTAGAGCAAAAAATATTTAGTTAATCACCCAACAAGGATGTAGCACAACAACCCCACTGGTCCATCACCTGTGTAGTCAATTAAAATAAACTAATGTATCATTTGATATATCTTTGTACTATAATGTATCATTTTAAATATATTTCTATTCCATAATATAATACAAGGTGCATTTTTTTCAAAAAAAAAGTATTGAATTTTCTGTCCATTTTGTATTAGTTTTTGAGAAAGAAAATATGAATCTACTTTTATTATACTAGCTTGGGTATTTGATTACTTTCCTTGCATCAAAAGACATATACCACAAAAAAATCTCCTTTGGGTAATAATCATGACATCTACAATGTCAAATGGTCCAATAGTCAAATGATAAATGTCCCAAGACACGGTAGGAGTATTTTGAGGGAAAAAGGCCCCAATTCCAATCCCATTATGCTAATCTTGCCTTTAGACCATCCAGGATTAGGAAGAGGAAAAACATGAATAAAATTATTCCATGCAAATAACAGGAACCCAAGAAGCACATTTTCATCACAACAATAATGAATCCAAGAAAGATTTAGTGCAAACGAAAGTACCTTTTTAGTCTCGGACTAGCAAACTACACCATGACAATGATAAGTGTGATATAGTATTAGCTCCCTTAACTTGCTCAACTCCTCTCAGCAGCGTTGGTTCATTGTGTTGGTTCTGGAGAACTATCCATGTAAATTGAATCATATAGACATTTATTTTCATTTTCATCCTTTAACTTTTCTAAAGAATAAGAATCTTCGATCTCAGTAGAATCTTCAGAACATTTCTTGTCGTTCACACTACATGGTTTTGCCAGATCAATTTTACCTATGAAGGAATCATACAAAATGGGAACATCCATAGATAGAAAAGACCATTTCCAACAAATGACCACAACAGTAGGTCAACCAAACTAAGATAGTACAACCAGTTCCAGTACAAAGTGGGATTGTTAAAATTTCTCCTAAAACAATGTTAAAAGTAGAAAAATAATAGAATCTAAAAACAAGCTACAAACTAGATGCTAAACTTCCTAGTGAAGTACATGCATCTTCCTCACTCTTTTTTTACAAATTGGAACCAACATCTCCAACTTGGGTTTGTGCTTTGGATGGTGTTGTTTCCACCATATCTATTCCTTTTGCTTTTTCAAGTATAGTAGAAACACTCTTTATCTTAGATGTGTTTATTGGCATTAAGACACAAGTTTTGTCCTTGATGGAAACTCTCTTAGATGAAAGATCACAGTATAGCAGGTAATCAACAAAGAATGAAGAAAGAAAGGTATACACAGTTTCACCATTGACCAAGCTACGTATACATGTAGGTTCACTATATACAAAGTCGCGTATACGAACAAGGTATACACAGGTTTACCATTGACCAAGTCACGTATACATGCAAGTTCACTATATACAAGGTCGCGTACACATACACACACACTTTCACAAGAGGAAAATCACGTATAACTTGGAAAACTAAGTTTTTGGTCCGAGGTATTTGATCCATGGTATTGGTCCAAGGTATCAGGTCCGAGGTATTGATCCAAAGTATTAGATCCAAGGTATTAATCCTAAGTGGTTTTGTTCCATGGTATTGAGTAAGGCCTACGACTATAAAAGGAGGAGAAGATCATTAGGCCAAGGCACGCAAGTGATGAATATCTAATGAAGTCTGAGATCTAGTATGCAGGTTATGGGTATATGATTCTTTGCTAAGGATGCACCTATGTGGTGAATGAAGGTTGATGGATTGGGATCATCAAGACTAAAATGCATTATCATTATATGGTATGATCATGATTAGTTCAGATCTGAATACTGATGCATATCTTATCCTTCATATCTAATGATCTTTGTATATCTGAAGTAGTAAATTGCAGCGAAGGTATAAGTAACTATTTTCAGATCTGTACGTTGGTTCCCTTGGGTGAAAGGGTGTATACACACTGTTTTGACATAGCCAAGTAGCATATACATTATGAGATTTGATATTTGAGGTTGCTGTTGGTTCAAGTGGTTGTTGCAGAGTTCTGGGTTCTGCTCTGTGTTCTGGTGACTGTGTTTTGATAATAGGGTTTCTGTGATTCAATTGTTGGGTGATTCGGAGATTGATGATGTGAATATAGTTGATGGTTGTATTGCAGTGGTAATTGATTTTGTGCTTTGATGTTATTGATGGATCCAGTCTGAAAATCTATGAAACGTGGTCCCTGGAAGAAAGAGAGAAGGTTGTAGCCTTCTGTAGGCCAGTGCCTACATACTAGTAAATATATCAGCTAGTACAAGAGCCAGGGAGTTGTAGCTCCCTTCCAATGGTAGCTGGAGAGCGAGATAAGGTTGTAGCCCTCTATAGGTTGGTGCCTGCTTATGGGTATGAGTCTGTGCCAGTACAATATCGTAAACATGTTTTTCTTATATTAAAGGAAGACAAAAACAGGTGGTTTTTATCCCGCATTGGGTTTCCACCTTACATCATGTGTTCATGTGTGTTTCTTATGTGTGATGATCTGTTGTGTTTTATTGAACCTGTTTACTATTTATATGGTTAATGAAGTTCTGATGCACTAATTGAAGAACAACATATGATGGATTAACTAAATCATAAGTTTACTGGATATACGCTAGTTGCATTAAACACAATTGCGTGTACACACGGGTTCCCTTAACTGAAGTAGCGTATATGAATCAAAGTATGAAATGAAAAAGTTATATTGATTTTCTAATACTGATTCACCCAGCCCCCCCCCCCTTTTCGAACAAGTGGTATCAGAGTAGGTCCTTTAGAAGAAGCTTGATCGCTTGAAGGAAGATCCATCATCATGAGTAATCAAGAAAGAAAGGGATCCATCAAACCACCAATATTAGATGGGAGCAATTTTGTTTACTAGAAGATAAGAACAACAACCTATCTACATTCACTTGGAAAAGATATTTGGGAAATCATGGAAGGAGGATATACATTTCCATTAGCAATTCCTACAGATACGGCAGGTAGAAAGCAATATGAAACTAATGCCAAAGTTGTTACTATTTTATTGGGAAGTTTGTCAAAATCAGAGTTTGTCAACGTCATGCAGCTCAAATCAACCAAAGAAATATGGGACAAAATCATTCTGAGCTATGAAGGAGACTCTCAAGTAAAATGTGCTAAGCTTCAAACTCTCAGAATTCAGTATGAAACTCTTAAGATGAATAGTGATGAAAGCATAGCTAGTTACTTTCTACGTATATATGAGGTTGTCAATTGTATGAAGAATCTGGGTGAAGAGATAAAGGAAGTTAACTTAGTTGAAAAAAATTTAAGATCCTTATCTGCTAAATTTGAACCCAAAGTGTCTACCATAGAAGCAAAGCAAGATCTACAGAATATCACGATGACGCAGCTTCACGAAATCTTAACTGCTTTTGAAATGAGAAAAGGAGGACCATCAAATATGAGAGAAACCGCATTTAAAGTATCAAAAAAATAAAAATAAAAAATCAATCAATCAAGATACATTTCAAAAAAAGAATATGAGGTAAATTCTGTCGAGAAGCTTCAACGGGGATTTGGAAGGTTCAAAGGTAAGCTACCTTTCAAATGTTTTTCTTGTGGTAAAGTTGGTCATTACGCTGCTAGATGCCCTCATAACAAAGGAAAGATGTCTAAAGAAGGTAATAGAAGTTATTATACTCATGATAATAATGATGGCTTGTCCAATAGTGATGAAGATTATCAGGAAATTAAACTTCTCATGGCATATGAAAATAACGACGTAGAAAAAGAATAAGTTACCAGATTAAAAGATCAATTGGAGACAATAACCAGAGTAAGGGAGCAACTGCATGATGTAGTGATATGTATAGTGTATTTTTAAATCCAGTGTATGTATAGTGTATCTTTTTAATAATTATTTTCTAGCAACTATGTTTACAGAGAATTTTTGGTTTTGAATGTATTTTAATACTTGCTTAATAGAGTTGTTTTGTAGAGATTTAAAATTATAAGGTAGGTTTTGCATTGAATAGGATTACATTGATGGTGGTGGTTCTGCGTTTCTTTAATATGTTTTGGGTGGTTTGTTTATTGTTTTTTCTTGTTAGTTTATAGTGGTAAGATAACAAATAATTGATTGGGAAATAAATGCGTGGGGTTAAGTATATTTATGTATATGTTTATGATTAGATAGTTTGCTAAAATCCAATAATAAACATCTACAACTCCACACTTTACCACCCATTAATAAATCAATTATTTATTCCTAACTGCAGTGCTCTTTTAATGCATAAAAACATTGTCACATCATATGTTGTTGTGCACGTCAAATTTAACACACCACAAAAATCAAAAGTGAGGTCACTAACATTTTCACGCTTGCGAGTTTACAAGCTATCTTGTTACCAAGCCTCACAGCGTGTCTAAGTTTTGAGATCATTTTGATATCAAATAGCGATTCACAATGTTACATCGATGGTTAGTGAGGTTTCATCCAAATGATGTTACAATGTAATGGTTGAATATGTTATTAATTAATTTAAAGTAAAAATTTACTTTAAAAATCATTAAATTATAAAATTATTAAAATTATTTATTTATAAAGAAAATTAATCAAACAAATTTCTCATTTATTTAATCCTCTCCGAAATTGTTGGATTGTATCAAATTTTCGTAAACCAATTTTAATTTCTTTAGGCGAGATAATTAGTATATTTATGTAATTCAAAGAAAATCTAATAAATATTATAATTTACAATGTATTATTTAAAAAAAAGTTAAAAACAAATGAAAATTTATTTTCAAAACAATAAGTAAATGTGGAATGTTAAAGATAAACTATGTTAAATATTTCTATAAATAATTAAAGTATTTTGAATTTAATATATAATTATATAATAACAATTATTATTTTTATTCATTATTTATAATAGAATCGCCATAGTATTGTTTGTGGGTGGATTTGAGTATAAAATAAGAATAATTTTTTTTAATTTTTTAACCAAAATTTGTTAAGGAAATTTTAAGAGATGTTTATCTATAGATAAAATTTTTGTTAAATTTATTGGTGTAAAATATTATACTCATAACATATTTTACATGGGGAATTGAAACTAAATATTGATTGTGTGGAATTAGTCAATTATCTATCAACAATGGTAATAAGTGATTGAAGGGGATATTTAAACTAAACATCAAGTGCATGGAACTAAAGTTTCCATCAACATTGGTAGCAGTTGATTGAGCTAACCCCTTATGCTTAAAATGTTTATAAACATTATGTTTCTCCCTAGACATAGCTCTTATACAAAGCTATCCAAATACAATAGCCAAATGTTTAATAACATTGAAAACATTAGATTAAATTAATCCCTTGTGCTAAAATGTTTAGAGTTATCATGTCACAAGCTCAAGCACTAAACTATAAGTGATATTGTTTGTTCCATTCTACCCTATTAGATAAACAAAAAATAAATATATAAAGAAAAATATTTGAATAAGATAATAATTTCTCCTCTTAAATGTTGAAGCTAGTCCCAACAAGCACACAACATGCACACATGCATGGTTGTTATTTTTTAAAATATTATGTTCACTTGAATTATAACATGTCTCACCTTATTTTCAAGAATTAATGGTACTCATCTTCTAGATAAGTTGTTAGTACCTTGCATCACAATCAACTATAAAAAATAAAGTAAATATATTAAGAAAATTTTAAACTTAAATACAAAAGATAATAATCTCTTTTCTCTTAAATGTTAGAGTTAATCCCAACAAATAAACACATTAAATTGTTTTTTTCAAAATATTATATTGACCATGTTCTACCTTATCCTTAGAAATGAATATTACACGTCTTGTTTCTCTTAATACAACTAAGAAAAAACACATTTTTATATTATTAACTCTTAAAATAAAGTAGCAAGATCATACTCAACAATAACATAAAATAAATTATTATTTTAATTTATATATTCAATAAAATTAGCCATTGTGCAAATCTTTTATTCAATTCTCACTTTAGACACAGAGTTGTTTTAAATTTAGAGAAAGTGTTTGTGAATTTTGTGGAAAGTTATTTTTGGGAAAATAAATGAAAAGATATAATATATTGATTTAAATACCTTAATATTAAAAAATTATATATTTTATTAGTATCTTTAGTTTTAATATATGAAATATTTTTAAAAACATTTCATAATAATAAAATAAAATTATTTTTTATGATTTAATTTTTTAAATATTAAATATTTATGAAAATTTGTTTATTAATTTTGGAATAAAAACCAATATCGGGGATACTTTGTTATCACACTTTTCATTTTAAAGTTACCAGATTCAATTCCACCATTAAATGATATATTAAATATGATAAAAAATATATGTAAAAAAAAATAAAACTTAAATAACTTTTACAATTTTAATTTTAAATTTTTTTTAAACATTTTAAATAATTTAAATTATTTTTAAAACATTAGATACAAAACTTTAAACTTTTAAAAAAATGTTAACTTTTTCTTTATTATTTAAAATCTACTATTGAAAATTATTAAATTATTTATAATTAAAATTATTATCGGCAAAGTGGTGAAAGGCGATCCCTCAAAAACAAATGTATACATGTTCATAAAAATAAATGATACTTATGATTGAACAGCTTCATATATCTAATTTTGGAAGCTAAACATGAAATGCAATAACATGTAATAAGTAATGTCGTAATTTGGATAGACTAATTGCTCATTAATACAAAGCTAATTTGTATGGGTTAATTCCAACATTGTCTTCAAAGTGAACTACACTTTGGCAGCATTCGAAATGACCCAGGAATTGATAATATAGGATTCTCAAGTGAGTTACCACAAAGACAGTGCAAATTCCTCATCCCTCCGGATAAAAAAAAAATCAAAATATAGAGGAATCAAGCTAGATTCACAATATTTAGAGGAATCAAGTTCGAGTTAAAGTAAATAGTTACAATCTATAAATAAACCGGTTATAGCATGACATTCAAACTCAAAACAATAGATTTGATATTACTGATAACTTATAATGGAAGTTGTTTTGAATCAAAATCAGGTGAATCCCGCTCATAGATGCCCTTGGTTTGAAAATCGTTGCAGAGTCCAGACACTCGGTATTGAGTTTGTATGTCTCAGCTGCAACAAAATTGATATTACTGATAATTTGTAATGGAAGTTGTTTTGAATCAAAATTAGGTGAATCCTGCCGATTCTAATAGATGCCCTCGGTTTGTTGCAAAGTCCAGACACTCGGTGTTTATTAGAGATTACACTGCTGAACACACATCGCTCAACCTCGGTGTTTATTAGAGATTACACTGCTGAACACATCGCTCAACCTCGATGTTTATTAGAGATTACACTGTTGAACACTGTAAATGTGTTAGAAAACATGCACAGATGAATCTAGCTAGCAAAGATTGAACACACAGCTTTGCAAAGCAAAAACATTAAAGGAAAATCAAAAGAAGAAAAGAATGATTCATTAGAAAATATGTTACAATGCTCATTATATAGCATTACTCGGTGAAGATTCCAAGGTAATGAACTATAGTGGGTGAAGATCCCAAGGTAATGAACTATAGTGGTGATCAATGTGAAGACTCAACACCTACAACAAGTTCCGGAGATAACTAGTCAGTTGCGGAGTTAAAGAAGGAGCAAATCAAGGAGTAAGTCATTGCATGCAATCCCATGCTCTAACTAAGAGTCCGCATGTAGATGTGTAGTAGTTGCATGTAGTTGCATGCTTTAACTAAGAGTCCACATGCAGTTGCATGTAGTTGCATGCAGTTGCATGCTCTAACTGAGAGTCTGCATGTAGGTGTAGTAGTTCCAACACCCCCCCTGAACACCCATATGGGGAAAATAGAAATGGGCCCCGACAACTAAGGCCAAAAGGTCACCCCAAAAATACAACTGCAAATGTATTAAAATCGAGGAAAGAGGGAAAACCTCATGGGAAAAACCCCCCCTCAAAATATAATGTAATCAAAAGAAAAGAGGAAAAAAAAGACAGTTGCTAAGCAACGATGTCCTTCACTCCAAGACGATCATGCAGAGAGCAAAACTTCTGCTCAGTGAATGTCTTGGTGAAGATGTCTGCAGTCTGTTTGGCTGAGGGACAGAACTGCAAATCAATGACCCGATCATGTACTAAGTCTCTGATGTAGTGCATATGGATCTCTATGTGCTTCGTCCGCTGCCGCTGTACTGGATCCCTGCAAAATTTGAGAGTGCTCTGGTTGTCACACCAGATGACAATGGGCTGGCAGAACTGAACGCCCAACTCAGTGAGGAAGTGTTGTAGCCACAGAGCCTGAATGGTGATGTTGACTACTCCTCTGTACTCGGCCTCAGCTGAAGAGAGAGCAATAGCAGCCTGCTTCTTGCTTGACCAACAGATAGGGCCAGATCCTAGACTGAGTGAATAGCCGGAGGTGGACTTGCGATCAATGCTGTCTCCCGCCCAATCAGAATCTGTGAAGCCAAGGAGATTCAATGCACTGCCTGCTGCATAGTGAATCCCGAAGGTGATGGTGCCCTGCAC